>OY735217.1:32632468-32824968 GCA_963457665.1 Thysanoteuthis rhombus | reverse complement strand
TAAGCTTAATAGGAACCTCAACTTAGAAGCCCTTCATCACCCTTTTAGCGTCTGTCGTTGTACGTAGACCTTTCCAGAGCTTCGCAAGACCTCTCTATCATAGGTGTCGCGGAGCCAATTCTTCACAAATTTATCTAGTCCGTCACATCATCTTACCGTCGGTCACTATTTTGCATATGATCTCTGGGGATCTACATGAGTCATCACGATTGAGCAGCTGTCTAATATCTTGCTACATTTGAGTTTCCTGTTTCCTATGATATCTCGAACTCTTTGACAGTGGTATCTTATGGTATCTCCCATACACGGTACATGGTTCCTTTTGGTTGAATCCCATGTTTAAACCCCATAAGTGACTATCAGGGGGATTCATTGGTTGTGGACCCTTCTTTTTATGACTAGAGGGATTTTCTTGTTCTTGAAAGTGGAGCCTGATCGACTGAAAACTTGCTACCCTAGTGTGATTCTTCGCTTGATTTATTCCTCTTTTGAGGTTTTCATTGGGATTCGTTTTCCTCGGTAGATGTAGTGGTCAACTTTCTTCAGCTCTACGTTTTCGATTTTGATCGTTGTGTCCTTGTCCTCAACAGGCTGGTTGTACATGACATTTATTCTGCCACATATATATATATATATATATATATATATATATATATATATATATATATATATATATATATATATACACACACACACACACACATATATATATATACACACACACACACACACATATATATATTTATATATATATATGTATGTTTATATATATATATATATATAAGCATATATATATATATATACATATATATATATACATATATATATATATATACATATATATATATACATATATATATATATATACATATATATACATATATATATATACATATATATATATATATATATATATATATATATATATACATATATATATATATATATATATATATATATATATATATATATATATATATATATATATATATATATATATATATATACTTTTCTTCCATGTATAGGGAAGTGACAGGAGATTTGTCCCCCTTCTAACGAATAAAAAAAAAGGAGATCCTCCCCTTTGAGCGATTAAAAGCAAAGGGATACACTTTCTCCCCTTTAAGGAGTAAAATTTGAACTCTACACTTTTTCTCCTCCTTTTCGGGGTCAAAAGTTAAGGTAAAGTTTTTTCCTCTTCAAGACTTTTTCCCTATTTAAGAGTTAAATAGTAATTTGTAATAGTGATAAAAAAAAGTAATTAAAAAAGATGAAGGGTGTCTTTCCCCCTTCCTTTAATATGTGACGGCAGAGGGTTGCTAAAGGAGGGTTCAGAGGCTGTTATAAATAGCCACCCGTGTTCCAAACGTAAGGAGGCCAACAAGCGTTATAAATAGTTATTGATCTATTGCCTTTTTACTGATATTATGCAATAACAACTCCCATTAAATGTCTCTTGCTACGTCCCAGAGCGAAGGGAAGCTTTAGTACAATATTTGTCTTTAAATATTTTACCCTGTGTGGACGGATAATCGGCTAGTATATATATACGATTTAATCAAGTTGAATGAATCGAATGTTACTATTTGCATTAAAACTCGTTATATAACTCGAGAATTTGGCTCCAGATGTTGGTGCTAAAGTTGAGGGAGTCAGCTACAAAAGAAATTATGAACTTTCTCCAGGCCTGGGGGCCTTGGTGTCTGTGATTAAAGTGTCTCATCTACTCATCTCGTAAAGACGACGTTTTAGCATGGAGGAAGACGCGAGAAAATCGCGTATTAAGAAAACGTGTAGGAGAGCGAGAAACGATCATCTTCAAAACTAATTTAATATAATGATACATTAAATAATAAATGATATAAGTCTGTATTTTCCTTTTGTCCCACCAAAAGCTAATGTCCATAATTTCAAAGTACAGAAGTCTAAGAAGGAAAAAAAGATACAATTTCATTCTCCTTTTCTCTCCGAAAAAGACGAAAATGCTCTTTTTTTCTGTTTGTTGCGACCACAAAAGCAGGAACCCTATCCCTAACCCTAACACTAATTCCTAACCCTAACCCTGCGCTGAGGTTAATATAATAAACTCAACTATATCAATCCCCATTGGTTATGAAAGTTCTGGTCTGGTGGGGACTGACAAAAAATCCCCCCAAATGCTATGTTCTGCATAAGATGAAAGAAAATACTTGTCAAAAATTGATAGTCGAATATATTTCATCAATAAAATAAGAAAATAAAATCAAGATAATATCACTAATAATAATAATAATAATACTTGAGTATGAAAAAAGAAACAATTCAAATATGGGGTTGTGGGATCAAGAAAATGAAACCGTGGTTTAACGGACTTCTACCAGCCATTATAATTAGTATAGCTCAAGCAGCTGTGTAGCGAATACGGATAACTAAGCTAGCCGAGGCAAACGGGACGAGAGTTCAATTCTGGCCGAGAGGTTATTCTGTATTTCTAATTTTTACTCACTGCCGTAGACTAAGTTATTACCAACAAAAGAAACTCGTCCCAGTCTCTCTCTCTCTCTCTCCGAAAGGACACAATTATTATATATAATTGGGTGTAATCATTCTCCTTTTTCTGATTTCGATCCAATTCAAACACGAATCAAACAAAACCCTCTGTATTAGTCCGACTTGTTTCCACACGCTTTCTCTTGAAAGTGGACTCCTTCAAGTCGACCTTCCCCTCTCGCCACATGTTGTCCCTCATTATTCTTTGTCGGGACATTTTAATGATTACTAGAGCTGCCGAGAAATTACTCCCGACATGATCGTCAGTACAGCGTCGATCACTTAATCGATTAGTATAGATGATTGAGCACTTCCTGTTTGTATTCATATTCATGTCATAGAACAGCTAATTGACAGAACACACCAAATAGGCTGCCACCGGTATCTGTGTTTTTCGCGCCGTTAACAAAGTGAGTTGTACACTTCACTGAGTTATATTTATGGTTCTGTGTTCAAAATGAAAAAGCTAAGTCAGCCTTTCATAAAGGCTTTTAATTTTGGTATCAAACATTCTTTTATAATTTCTATTTATTTCTTTTAAAAACTAATTCATTAGACAGGAACCAAAAAAATGCATACCTCTGCAAAGGCCTGTGAATTTAAAAAAAAATGATTGAAAATCAGTTCATATATCGCTATAATGCACGGTAGATTATTGTATAAATATTTAAGCAATTCTCCTTTAGACCATGAACTACCCTAAAAAATATCACTTGATTGAAATCCGTCGTGAACTTTTTGATATATTGGGTGGATATATAGCGACGATACAGGGAAGGATGCTGTACATGGACCTTCCCTAAAATTTAATCACATCTCCTGTGGCCCGTTGCCAACCCTTCCGTAAACTTTAATTGGAATTCATTGAGGATTCGGGAGGATATTGTGTGGTGTGGACCTATAACTATCATACAGCAGAGATGAATGTACATGTATTCGCCCAAAAATTTAATAATTTCTTCCGTAACCCATGGCCTACCTTTCCATTAAACTGCATTTAAATTAATTGAGAACTTTTGGAGATATCGTGGGAACAAACTGACTGACGGACAGATGTGCTGACGGACAGAGGTGAATATATATGAATATCATCATCATCATCATCATCATCATCATCATCAGTCTTTTAACGCCCGTCGTTGGACATAGATCTTCACAGAGACAGTATTTCCTGAATTTGTCTTATTTATCCCTTCATGTTGTGTTCTGTCGTCCTTGATTTCTCGTGTGATCTCTGGGGATTCATGTTGTGAGTTGTAATGTCCATCGGTTATCTTCCATTCTTGCAACATGGCCTGCCCATTGCCATTTTAGTTCACACACACACACACACACACACACACACACATATATATATATATATATATATATATATATATATATATATATATTTCAAACCCTATCTCTGGAAGTGATATTTTTGACAACCAGAGACTGAATCCATACTTCCGTCGGAATATTCTCGAAGAAACTTCATGGATTCAATATATGTTTACTTTTAGCAAACTCCACTTGGGAACTGGTGCACATCGATATATCCAACCTCCAAAACATAGTACATTTATGTACCTAGAAAACTAATTATACTCAAACTGCATAACTATTTTTCTACTAAGTTGAATAAGCAAATGAAAGTTCGTGGTAGAGGGTTCGATTTCGAGCCACGAAACCCTACGAAACAGTTGTTACTACAACATGACAGAAAGGTGATTTGAAACCAAAAGGCAATTAGAATTGACATTTACTAAGCTTTGATTAGTACCACATTAAGTCAACTTAGGCAATTAGTATGAGATAAGAACTATCTTTGCCTAAGTGCTCTTCCCGTAGCGGACTTGTGAAGCTTATTTATTATTTAATCATCAAAAATGAAGAAATTGTAAAATTTAAATCTTGTCGCGAGAAACTCTCTAGCTATTTGTAGCAACCGTCACAATCTACTCCCCCAACCATAAACGTAAGCTCAGAGACGAATCCGATGCTCCCAGGTTGTAAGTATATCTTGAAACTTGAATCTTATTGATTTTATATTAGCTGAATCAAGAAGAAGATTTATGAGGCATTTCGGCAGTTTACGAATAAGAAAAAATGAAATGATTTTAACAATATAAAAGTTATATTGTGAGAATAGTAGTACACTTAAGAATTTATCATCTCGATGAAAATGGTCCTAACCTTATTTCTCAAGAACCTCACAAGGAAAATATTTCACTTCCATCTTGCCATTCTGCTTTGCTCGACTTGATAACTTTAATCATTATATTTTGAACTGCTCAATCTCTGGGCTAAAACACGTAAAGTTGCCGGTGACTGAATACTGGTTGTGGCAAATTTATTTCATATCCATACATGCAAAATTTGACAGTCAAGTATATGTCTTAGCTTTTACAGAAAGGATTTGACTGCAGGCAATACGGGATATCTTGACTCTAAAAGCAAAACACAAAGTTGCTTCCCGTGTTGTATGACACATGCGCAATGATTTTGTCTCCATTCCTGGAACGATCCATGGATGTCAAATCATTGTTAATAGAAATTGCAGGTGATTACAGGACTGGGTCTTAACCCATCGTTCAAGATGGCTAAAGGGCTCCAACTACCCGGCTATTCACTCATAGCTGTTGGGAGAAGAAATTGATTCATACCTTTCCAAAAAGCATTACAGTGAAGCGAACGTGAACTGTTCCTGTCGGGGTTTGAACTCTATTCGCCGATTTCATTCTCCTTACCGTTTACTGTTAGACCACCTGCACTTCCCCCGTCTCTTGTCTAAGCGAAAGGAGCGCCCAGGTTTTTTCACTTGATTATTTGAACAAAAGTGTGGACTCTCATGTCAAGCAAATATATTCCAACCATTTTGGAATTTTGCACTAAATTGCATAAAGATTTCCAGTCCCAATTGAATTGTTGATCATCCGTCAATAGAAGAGTGAATTATGAAAGCAGAGTATCATATTTCGAGTGAGTGGAGGATATGTTATTCTCATCGTATGCTGCAAAAGATCTCGTGAATGACTATTGGCAATCATAGACCCTTCTATTCAGAGACTAGTTTGTGGCCGGTGGAGATATGGGGCCCAGCATTAAAGTACAAGGGTTTCTCAAAAAAGGGGCTTTTGTTTCCCGTGAAACCAACCTTTGTCAATGGACAACACAGGTTGCCGACAGGAATACATTTCGGCATAAGGTCTACCAAACAGTCTCTCTTGCTAGAGTAAATCGCAAAACAAAAAGGCAGCACCACAAAATGGGAGCTCTCCCCGACTGTTGGATCTTCTCCAACAATCGTTTTTGAATGACCTTCCTCTTCCAAATTGGCCTCGATGGTCACCCAAAGGCTTTCAACAAACGTGGAAAACCCATCTGAATTTTTGTTCGTGAAGTCAGGTTATGATGATATTAGGTGGGTACGAACAATCGAATTCAACTCATAGTCACCTCATTATCACTCAGTTGTGTTTTGCTTGATTGTTTTCGAGGATAGCCGTGCAGAATGATTTCTTGTAAATGTAGTCATCTTGACGCAGAGTAATGTAGTGTAGTATTTTTATTAAAAGAAAAATGTATCAGTACAAATTGGCGATTAAAAATCAAAACGATTTTTTCTATTAATAAAAATTGTAATATCAACAATATAATCAGTTCATTACTATGGCTTTTCTTGGGGGGGGGGAATTATCATAATCATCGGTCTTTTATCATTCGTCGTTGGACACAAACCTTCCCCAGGATCCTGGGCGTCGTGAAGCCAGTATTTTCTTGTTCATCTCTCTATCTTGTATTCTGTCGGCCTCGGTTTCGCTTGTGATCTCTGGGGATCCATGTTGTGAGTCCATTGGTTATCTACCATTCTTGCAACATGGCCTGCCCATTGCCATATTAGTTTTCTAATCGATTCTATGATGTCTCGGACTTCTGTTTTCTTCCTGATATATTGTACTGTCTTGTGATCTCTCCATGTGATGCAGAGCATGATTCTCTCGTGTGCACGTTGCATGCTTTTCAGTTTGTGAGTCTGTATCTTGGATAGGTTCCATGTTTCAGCTCCATAAGTGACCATCGGGGAAATGCATTGGTTTTATACTCTTTTTTTAGGATTATTGGGATCGTCTTCTTTTTGAAAGTTGATCTTGCTCTAGCAAAGGCTTGACATCCTTGAGTGATTCTCCGCTTGATTTCCTCCCCTTTAGAGGATCTCATGAAGATTCATTGTCCAAGGTAGATGTAGTGGTCTATTTTCCCCAGTTTTGCATCTTCAGTTATGACAGTTACGTCCTTATTCTCGATAGGTCAACTTTTTTGCTTTCTTCGTTTAGTTCATCTAGCATTAGTTGGCGATCGTTGAGTTTCTCTGTGAAAAGGGCGATGTCGTCAACAAATCTGAGGTTACTCAGATATTCGCCGTCTATTTTGGTTCCTCTAATTCTCCCAGTCCAGGTTTCGGAAGATCATCTCCAGGCAGGCTATGAAGAGTTTGGGTGAGCAGCATTTAAAGCAGAATCTTTTTCGCGACAAAGTGATCATTTAGTTTCGAACCCCGCACGTCACTGTTGTTTGCTAGAATAAATAATCGAATCCACGGGATCTGTCTTTCTTACATGTAATAGAAATAACGTCCATGCCTTTATAGAGGAGACGCGGAAAGCGGAGACATTTATTAATAACAAGCGCATTTAGATTAAGGTCGATAAAAGTTTAAAACACAAAATATGTTATCTTTGTAATAAAAACAAAACTGAAGTTTTCAGCAAATGAAATTGATAGTATGTGGTTGAAGTTGATATTATTGGCAGCGATGATCAATCATATGTTTACGAAGTTAAGCTTTGTCTGATACAGGGCCGCTATAATGGGTAATTTAGGATTGAATCCACTACACAAGCGATGGGGTGGAAGACTAGCTTACTAAACATTGCTCTACAGCCAGTGGAGATGGGTTTCCTAAGGGCAATTCTATATCGAATTCATTAAGTTCATTCGAGGTATTCAACCGGCAATATAGATTGGGTTTTCAATTATAGAGGATGCTTCTTCTCGAAAGTATATTTAAACAAGATTTTACATAAAATGAATAAGATAAATAAAAATCAGAATAGAGCATTTGATATTAAATTGCGTCAATCAAAGGCGTTTATGAAAGAGACACATCTAGCTGTTTTATTTTGAATACAGAACCATAAATGTAACTCAGTGAAGTGTCCCAACATGTTATGTCAACGGTGTGAAAAACACAGGTTCCGGTGGCAGCCTATTTGGTTTGTTCTGTCAATTAGCTGTTCTATGACATTAATATGAATTCAAACAGGAAGTGCTCAATCATCTATACTAATCGATTAAGTGATCGACGTCACACAAACGGTCATGTCAAAAATGATATCTCAGCAGCACTGGTAGTCATTAGAAAATGCCTGGACAAAGAATAATAAGGGACAACAGTGAAAATGTCGTTCTGAAAAAGCTTTTCCATCTTCAGCAGTGATTGGGACAAAAATCAGAAAGAAAGAAAAGGTTTACGCTTAATTACATATTCTGTTGACGTATTGTTAAAAACTGATATTCTGAGCATTTCATTTTATTGTACAAATTTTTCCAACCAATTATGGTTACCGATAACATTTTTCTTGTAAAATTTATGTACGAATATTCTTTTGAGAGTATTGCTTAGTTTATAATTTCTCATATCTAAGTTCGTTTTTCTTACATTGCAGCTTCTATTCCACATATTAACCTCTGATTATAATGATATACCGTTCACCATAAATAGAATTCTCGGCTGTGCACATTATAACATAGATAGCGCAGTTTGAAGCAAAAGGAGGTCCCTTGCAAAATCATCAAGTGAAATATTTGATACTGAGGGTCTGCAATTAGACACTGTGGATCGAACTTATTGGATAAGTGTTGATGAATGGTATCCACACCTTTCGTAAAATCTCTCTACAAATAAAATTTCATTGAAATATACTAACGAATGATGAAGTTATCAAATTGAGAAAAAGAAGACTATGACGAGATTTATTTTTTGTACTAACATGAATAAAAATAAAACATTGCATTTTTCCGTTCTCGGCGTATAAGGAGAGGCATGTGTGAGATGGGGGGGGCATACGTTAAATCGTATAAGGTACCTGCCATTACGTGATGTTTAATAAATTAGTCTCACAGACCAATACGCTAGTATAGTGAGTTCAGACCTCCCTGGGTAACCCACAACTAAGGACTTGTGTCAGACTAAGCTTTGTAAATAACTATATATCTACCGTAGCGCGATGATTAAAAAGATTGTTTATCTAATTGATTGGGTTCGATCCACACAAAGTTTCTGTGAGTTAAATTTAGTAAATATCTACTGGTGCAGAACACCCACTACTGTAGTTCAAGCATAGGAAATATACGCTCCTCGAATTCTATTTTTCATTCTTTTCATATTATTGAAAAAGTCACTGAATTCCAATTTTTTTATTCATATTCCAGACCTCAATCGATAAAACAATGAATATATATATATGCCAATATCTAATCCCTTGTAGATATCAACCCCGTTAATTAAGAATGTCAATGTCCATTCAGATTATTCAAATTCATTCACATACTAAGAGCAGATTATCTATTGATTTATTTCTATGAGATTATATTGGTGTTACTTGTATTAGTTTGACTTCTTCTAGTCATGACTAGATCTTGGAAATATATGCTCAATCAGTTCGATGTAGTATCCTTTGTTATTTCTTTTCGGATTTTATATCCGTTTTTTCTTGGTGAAGTAGAGACGAATGACAAGTTTGAATTTAATCTCAAGTTCATGAAAAAGCATTTCACTACTTTGTTTAAACCGAAAATCAATTAATCAGAACAGGTATTACATTTATTTAAAACATGTCGCTAGAGTGGAGTCTAATTGTTTAGAGGTTGAAATCTTTGACATTGAAGCAAGCAGATGATTAGGGTTATTTACCACAAACGCAGTTGGAAATGTCCTTCTCCAAAAAGGCTATAAACCTACATCTGAACTCTTGATAAATGGTACAAGTTGGATTTGAACGTGATGAAAACAGAAAAAAAAACAGGAAAGAGAACCGTCAACTCATCTTTTGCAACACTTATTTTGATGGCAGATTGTCATTGAAAAAAAGCAATTAAACCCTACGTCTTTGTTATTTCAATCATTACGTTTCGTTCGCTTCGGACTTTCTCAGCTGTATGTTATAATATGATATTCAATATTTATATTTGTGTAATATTCAAGGAGTTTAGAACAACAACAACAACAACAATGACAATATGTCGTTTCATAATTTCAACCAATACTTAGCAATCAAAACATCCAACTGGATGCATTATATGCCACGAAAGCAGAACAACTGAACATTAGTAACGACTAATTCCCATACGAAAACAACCAACATGGTGCCGATAGTCGGAATGAGGAATGAGTTTAAAAAGGTGAAAATTTACTTCTGCGGCAATCAAAGCTTCTGTGGCAGAGTAGTCATAGAAGCCGGGCGTAAACCGGACTTCCCTCCAGCATGGGGGACATGAGTTTGATTTTCACTGAAACTTACTCTTCATTTCCGACCACGCTGTTTACTCGTTGTAATAAGAGTAATTAAAAATTAAGATGAAAGTAAAATGAACTCGAAATTAATATTGGACAAAAAATATGGCCGTAAAATCTTATAAAACGTCACTGTAAATTTAAGTTTTAAAGATCAATGTATCAACTTGGGACTAAAGTTTGGGAAACAATGAACACCAGCAAGTAAATTAAACAAATTAGTGAAAGAAAGATGAAAACTCAACTCCTGAATTAAATATTTAAAAAGAATCAATTTAAAACAGGAACATTAATTTCAGTAGAAAAAAATAACGAAAAACGAAAAACCATTTATCTTTAAATGATTATGTTTTCGTTTTATTCAATCATAGATTATGAAATTCAAGCGACAATACAACTTTCAGTTCAAAATTTCACTTATCAAAAATGGATTTGAACCGAAAAAGATCGGAAAAATTCAGGAACAGGTGACGAATTTCGATGGCGTTATACTGGGGTAGACAAGAAAAAAAGTTCACAGAGAAATGTCGTCACTTATATGTTTAGTCAGAATATGAAGCTGGAAACGGCGTCAACAGAAGATGATAGACGTAGATGGAGTTTGTGTTAAAAGATAAAGGATGGTTTGTGATTTTTTGAAGGGTACTCTCGGTACGTTTTCGTACGCCATGCGGCCAGAAGAATAGACAACACATGTTTAGATAGGTCGTATGCAGCCAAAGATTTAAAAACTGGCAGAAGAAACAGAATCATATTGGAGATCCCTTTGTTTTGGTTCTCCGTTGAACCAGCTACAACAGTTTGCCTAGAGACAACATTACGGCTGATTCTCCAATAACAAAAAGCAGATTACAATAAGCGGTAAAGATACAAATATGCCCTCTCTTCGCTTGTGCTTGCGTGAGTGGGTCTACATACAAATCAATCTAAATATTTTCAATCGCTAGAGAACACACAAATAAAGCTGAGTCTTATCTTGCAAGAGATATAAACAATTAAAAATGTTTGAAGAATAAAAACGTTCATGGCTTCCAGCGATAGGTGTGTGTTTTCTAATATTGTTTATGAGCGCAATAGTTCAAATGCAGATTTAAGGATACGAATAAACCTCAAGTATCCAAAACGAAGAGAACATGTTAAAGATAGCAATTGTAAAGAGGACAACATCATTTTCAAGGAGATTATGGAATGAAAATTTTACCGGAAAAAGAGGAAGAATTAATCACTCAAAACATCGCTCTAATAACGATTAAAAATAATAGATTAAATAAAACTTATGCAGCAGAGGTATTGTGGATTTTATGAAGATGAAGGCAATGGTAGAAATGTTACAAATAAACACCTGCCCGATTTCGAACTAAGTGAGTTTATAATGTACAGCTTCCTATGCTAAAAAGAAAGACAATCTTAAAGAATCCTTTATATAAAAATTGAATTTCAAAATGTGACAAGCTGTTGTCTTTTGTGCACGCAATGAATGGTATCAAGCGTTGTCCGAGAAAATCACATGGTAATTATCCATTTAACATCTCCAAGAGCGTATAGATACTACACTTAGATCTTACGCAGAAGGACAGCCTGATCATAGGCAGAGCCCACAGATACTCAGGTCCGAAACATAAATAATCCTGTCATTTTTGACGGGTAATATGCTAGTTAGTCATAAAAGAAACATTATTATCTGGAATTATTATAATTCAAGGTTCTAATTCTCACTGTTTTATGAAGTTTGAACGCTTTAATAGTATTTTAGATACAGTTCTTGTTTAAGCACAAGTGTTATTCTAAAATTATAATAATTTGAAGAAAATAAAGGAAAATCAATGACAGTCTGATATAAGACTGTTTAGTGGTAAAACTCAAAAGAAATGGTATTTAACATCAACAAAGATTCAGTGTCATCAGCTAAGCTGCCGATGCTGTTGATAATTGTATTTTAAATGCTTCACAAGTTCTTTATGCGTATAAAAATAGATCTTTGAAATTCACAGCCGGTATGTAAATCCCCAATAAAACAGAACACGGACGAGAAAAGCAATCTACTGGATAAAAAGTGTCCAGTATTTTAACTTCAGGCAAAAATACAAAATTAAAGATAGCTTTTAGTTATCTGCAGTGGTAGATAACCAACTCACCACACAAATGAGTCCTTCCAAATTAGTATTTATTATTACATTTATTATAACTAAAATATGATTTTCATTTGCGGGAGATTTGTTAAGATCGGACGTGATATCTGTCTTTCATTTTTATGAGAACATACAAAGTTTAATCTTGGAGAGAGATTAAGTCTGTTTTTACTCATACAAAAGGGGTAATTTTTTCATTAAGTATTAAACGTTCTGATACATATGCATCTCCGAATAGCAAACATTAAGCTTAAAGCTTGAGTGAGGCTTTTGAAGCGTATAAGTGGGGAATATGGAGAAATAATATTTCATTCGATATATATTTTTGGCTCCGTGGCTGATTTTGAGAAAGTGGCCGTTCAGTTTCGAATGAAATATTATGGGGTATTGAAGCAAAAAATCAAAATGCATCCCTTGTACCAATCTTCAGTTGTTGTTTTCATTAGGAAAACTATGCTTAATGTAGAATTAGTACGAATCTAATATATATATATAGAGAGAGAGACAGACAGACAGACAGACAGTGAGAGACAGACAGAGAGAAGAGGGGATTCACTGTACAAACACGTTCATGTTTCTCTGAAAAAGCCAAAATAGGACAGAAACATCAACGTATTTCAAGCTCTGCTCTAACTCAACTTGATTATAATGTTGAATGTATGGAGCACTTCATGAGATAAACCAATCACACATTAGGTATCGTATTATGTTGTTATATATATATATATATATATATATATATATATATATGTGTGTGTGCATATATATATATATGTGTGCATATATATATATATATATATATGTGTGTGTGTGTGTGTGCATATATATATATATATATATATATATATATATATATATATATATATATATATATATATATATATATATTAGGTTCCAACAATTTTTCGCTCAGTCTCAGGAGTTCCATGAGTGCAAAAAGTTTGAGATAACTTGGTGTGCATGATGCTATTGATTCGAAACAAAACGCATAGGAGAATCATTAAATCATCTGACAAAGACTGAATAATAAAGTATGTGGGTTTCACAAAAAAAAGTGGATTAGGTCTTGCTTGTCATGGTTATCGTAAAGAGTGTGAGGTACGTAGGACACGAATTCGCAGAGATCTTTTTTTTTTGAAGGAGATGAGAAAGGAGCAGTAAGTAAAAATTATATCTGACATCTTTGACAACTCCGGGCGAAAGAGCAACAGGTACCAATTAGCTCCACATTCAGAGATTGCAAAGTTTTGCCAGAGCGAGCAGGATATGCTGGATCAAAAATTAATCCCTGAGTATAACATAGATATAAATATATATATATATATATATATATATATATATATATATATATATATATATATATATATATATATATATATATATATATGTGGGTATATTTCTGCTTACCTGACACAGTAATTTGGGCTATTCTGCCACATTGGCTCTGCTGGTCTTCGGCAGTTGCTCTCATCATTTTGACCATTGTTCTTTTTTTTTTTTTTGTCTTTTCAATGTCTTGTTTCCAGAAGTCGGTTTGATCCTCAAGTTGGACGATGGGAACACTGAGATTGCATTCAGATTGAGGATCGTTATATAGCCGGACTGCCGGTGACATCACAGTGAGGTGGTGACCACGTGACCCGATCTTGTTAGCAGGAGGGCGTGGTGTGCTCTCAATCGTCAAACATTCTTTTTTACCCGTTGGCTCGTTTTCCCGCCCCCACTACACCCACTAAAATACTGAATGATTTGATTAAAAAAAAAATTTCTTTCTTTGATTCAGGGGAGCATACCCCTTATTTTGATTCTCCACCTTCCTCAAACTCCCACTTCATTTTCTCCCATTCCTTCATTTATTTATACACACACACACATATATATATAAATGTACATATTACACACACATATATATCCTTAACTTCCTTTGTTTGGATATATATATATATATATATATATATATATATATATATATATATATATATATATATATATATATATATATATATATATATATATATATATATATATATATATATATATATATATATATATATATATATATATATATATATATATATATATCCTTAACTTCCTTTACATATATTACATATATATACATATATATATCCTTAAGTTGAGTCCCTTTGTATATATATATATGCTTATATTACACACACACACCCATATATATATATATATATATATATATATATATATATATATATATATATATATATATATATATATATATATATAATTATTATAGCATCAAGTTGCTGTCATCAGCCACTCTCCCCCTTCTTTTTTGACTAACTTTGCCCATTACTCATCTTTTCATTCAACTTTCATCATTCAATCAATCACCTTCAATTCCACCATCCCCGCCTAATCCTTCTATCTTCTCATACTCTCCATCGTTTTTCGAGTAACCTGCTCATCACCTTCCTCTTTTTGTTCTCATCAGCAGTTTGGAAGTTTCCCCTCTTTCGAGTCTAAACCCAAGATACTCCTTTTCTCTTATCATTTCCTTTTCTACTCTGCTTTCTTTTGTATACTGTCCAATCCCCTTTCTCACCCTCTTTCTCTCATCCTACGCATCCTTTCGCCCCCCCCTCTCTCTTTCTCTCTCATGATCTTCCCTTCCCACATTTCTGCTTTATCTCCCTCTACGACTGATCTCATCGTAGCACCGCCCGATTTCGGATATAAAACTGTCACATAAAATCTTGTCTCTGTGATTCGTTCATCGAAGTAAAGCCGATTGTTGATGAAAACTTTACCTAATATCAGTTTCTTGCATCTCTCTCTCCCTCTATCTCTCTCTCTCTCTCTCTCTATATATATATATATATATATATATATATATATATATATATATATATATATATATTGAGAGAGAGGGGAGAGATGAAGAGAAATCATCTGGACATGCATTCATAACGGATTTTTGTGTATGTGTGTGTGTGTGTGTGTGTGTGTGTGTTTTTAAACAATGTATATATTTTGTAGATCTATCCCTCTTCTCCTAAAAAAACGGTGCATTGTAGTCAGAGGTATTGATTTAAAGTACCTCAAAAATGCATCAACTTGAAGGATGCGAAAAAACTTAGGTGATTTGCAATATAACGGTATCAGTGTGGTGTCTGCGTTCACTCTTACCCGGATAATGATTATCCGATTCCTATCTATCAATCTATTTCTAATATATATTCAAGTGAGTTTGCGTATTTGCCCATCTTTTCTTTTTAAATGATGCACTATAGCAGGAGGTACCGGAATAAGGTAACCCTAAAATACGTTAAGTTGAAGAATGCATAAGTCACTGGGCTGCGATAAAACAATGTGGAAAGCCATTTTATTACTAACATGAAAAGAAATAACTTCTCACGATGAATCAAATATTGTTATATCATGCTGAATATGTCTTCATTTACAACAATTCTGGTTGATTTATTTCTAGTTTATCATGTGCATGTTTGTGCACACGTAAATGTGTGCATTTTGAGTATATGCATAAGAATTATAAATCACGTTGTTTTATATAGAAAACTTATTTGAAATGCTCTCCTGTCATTCCACGGTTGATATATCACTCAATTTAGACAACGTAAATAGAATAAACATTTAGAGAAAATAGGGTAGCTGCGGGAATCGAACCTACCACCGACAGGATAGCCACCTCAATGTGGCCATGCTCTTATTATTGAGCTAAACAGCTGTCGGTAATTCTTCCATTATTTATGCTACTGACGTTACCTAAATTGAGTGATTATTACCGTGTAATGACGGAGGACTATTTCAATTAAGTTTCTTTATAATATAACGCAATTTATGATTCATTCTGTTCTGACCAAATATGTCCATTCCTTAATATATAATGTGAACAATAAGGAGTGAGACAGACCAAGGAGTAAGAGTGTATGGAAACTTACTTTATTAATCCGTAAATGCTTTCATTGATAAGCTAAACATGTTTCAGGGGGTAATCGCATCTTCAGTAGTGCGTGCTGTATGTGCGTGTGTACCATTAAGTGGTTGAAAGTTTAATGTGGAACATAAATTCACCATCAGATGCTTCGCTTTGTGAGCAAAAATTGGGATCCCATCTTAGAGGGTCATCTTGATGTGTGGGACTTAGTTCAGTCAGTGATGAAGTCTGTGCTTGTCTGTGGTAAGCTGCGGGGTTAGCAGCAGTAGTAGGTCTTGGAGAGGCCAAAGGGTGTCAGGGTAGAAGGGAAGTGGTTTAATGTTGGATTGTTGGGGTAGGTTAAGGATAATATAGATGGTGAGATGATGATGTCAAGGAACTTCATATCTATTACCCAGAGAGTTTGTTGGCTCTGGTTTGTATAAGTGGAATACCATACAAAGGTTTTAGTTGGTATAGGTCTGAGTGACTGTGAAGTCCCCAATATTAGGTATACCCGAGGGGGGTAGAGTGAAGATGTGAGGTTGTAATTAGTGGGAGGATTATGATTTAGAGATCTGTGTGGGTCGGGTTGTTGAGTTTGGTGTTGAATCCATTCGGGAAGGGAGAGAGTTTTGAGTTTGTTGATCTACATATCTTCATGTCTTTCAAGAATTTTAGTTATGTCTGTGGGTGTATTTTTTTGTATTTTTTACAATGATTGAGAATCTAGCATCCGTAGCAAAATTGTGTCCGGGGTGCAAAATTGAAGCTCTACGGAAAGTAGACTGAGGTGGTTTTGTGATTCAATTCTGTGTCTGTAGTTGTTAAGTCTAATGTTGAATTGCCACACAGATTTGCTTATGTATTGTAAATTGTATCCATTACATTCTAGGGGGTATTAATGTTTTTGCTACGACAGTTAGTGCTATAGTATATGTAGAAACACTCGTTGGTGGTAGAGCTAGTGGAGATGTTGGCGTACTTAAGGTGGTTGCAACATACACTATTTCTTTTATCGCACGGTTGACAGAATTTAGAGGTTTTAGGGATCTTGTTATATGAGACTTCATTGTTTATCATACTGTTTCTGCTAATCATGTCTTTCATGTTTTGGGGGTCAGCGGTAAGCGATGACACATGGATCTACGAATATTTCTTTGAGATCTGTTTTAAGCACGAGGATATTCCATTTATTATTGATAATAAGTGGTAAGGGTGGGAGTGTGTTGTTGAAGGTGATTATAAGTGGTATGCAGTCAGGTTTATTATTGTAAGGGTTTCATATCTGGGTACTATAGTTGCCTTTTTTATTTGATTATTTGTATCATCTAGTGACTATCTCCGTTTAGTGAAATGTTGTTATAGGTTATGGTTATGTCTGTTGAGTTCAGTACCTGTGGCGCAAATTCTTCTAATTCCAAGGGCTTGTGAAAATGTAAGGCTTCTTTTTAGGTGTTGTAGGTGGGCCGATTTAGAGTGGAGGTAATTGTGAGTGTCTGTAGGTTTAGTGAAGAGGGTGGTTTATATATATATATATATATATATATATATATATATATATATATATATATATATACACAATAATTATAATTAAATGTGTATGAAGAACATGTCTGTATTCGGACATAACGTATCGGTGTATTTAATTATGAGTATGTGTGATCTGCAAGCATGAGTTATGTATATATATATATATATATATATATATATATATATATATATATATATATATATATATATATGTGTGTGTGTGTGTGTGTGTGTCTGTGTGTGTGTGTGTGTGTATTATTCCAAATTTATATACATCCTACCTGGTCCCTCTCTTGCCTAATTTCAATCATCTCCCGTCTGATCTGTCTATTCGTATGATGATTTTCAATTCAAATACATACATACATACATACATACATACATACATACATACATATTTTCTGGTGTTAGCAATTATATTTGAGAATTTTTGCAATGACTGACGAAAAAAAAGAATAGAGAGTATGCAAGAAATTTGGTTTCGTTTTGGGGGAAAAACCACTGCTGAAACTGTTGTCATGCTCTTTCAAGGAAGAAGCTTCAAGTGAAACACAAGGATACAATCTGTATTTGCGTTTCGAATGTTATAAAATGTCACTTAGCCGACGTTCAACTGGCCATAAGGACGAAAATCTTCCGAAAATCCACCACGCAATCAATGAAGATCGTTGTTGATTGATAGTATCTCTGAGGTGAATGGTTTGTTTTGGATTTCATACGAGCAAAATGTTAACAGAAGACTTGGAAATAGAACACCTTGTTGGAAAATTGGTAGAAATCTTTTTTTTTTAAATAACAAAAAAAAATTGTTTCAAAGTGTGCTATGATTTGAGGGAAGGAACAAATGCTAAGTGACCTCCAGTTTCTATTCAAAGTTATGATTTTTTTTAAAGATAATTCTGGTTACTTAGGGGTGACTCCTTGTATTTGTGTATGGCCTTTCTATGTATCGATATGAAAACGGACTAAATGCATTATTATTATTATTATTATTATTATTATTATTATTATTAATGCATGTTTACACTAATCATCTGGTGAGTGACAGCTTCTTGCTTAGCATTCTGGAGTCCACAGCCTGGCTCTGAGCTCTCTTACCAAATGTCTGATGGTCATCACTGAAGCCTGAGTGACTGTAAGTCTACTCAGGTCTCTAGCCCTCCTATCAGCGTCCTCACAGATCACAGTGGTAGTATTGGCACTATTCTGACCCACTTGCTCTGCGTCTTTCTTAGCTCCTAGATCAAGTCCTGGTATTCTTTCAGCTTTTCTTCTTTTTTTTTTTGTATTCACTCTGTGGTACAGCTACGTCTTCGATTTGGCAGGTTCTCTTTCCCTTGTCCAAGACTACCAGGTACAGACTGCTTGGTTGGTCGGTTTGGATGTCGAAGCTCCAGAGTTATTCATGGCTTCTACCTTACGGTACAGTCTCTGGTTTGTGCTGGTACCATTTATCTACATAGTCGAATCCTAGCCGTTTGCATACTCCCAAGTGCATAACAGTGCATAACAGTTCATGCCGTTTTGCTGTTTATTTCTGGTTTCTTTCGATCTCCACCTTCACAGAGTTTATCCTAATGCATTTGTTTTGAGCTTCCATAGTGAGGTATTCTATTCCTCTCTTAATGTTTCCTTTGCGTAGCCATATCTATGATCGTTCGTCCACGATGTTTTTCGTCTGGTGAAATTTCTGTGTAGTTTTATCTATTCCCATTTTCCTTACCTTATTGTTTTCTTTGCTGCTCCCTTGTTTGCTGTCCTTTTTATCGTTTGTTGCCCAGCTCTGAGTTGTTTTCATGATATTTTCACTGCATGTTTGCACATACTCTTCCATCTTTTTTTCCATATGTCTTATATATTGATAAGTCCTCTGCCATCTTATTTCCTCCTCACATACAATATGTCTGTGTAATCTTTGAGGTGTAGAGCCTTATGCATAGTCATGATTTTTCTAGTTTATCTGTCCATTGATTGGAATTCATCACTTGTCCAACCAATAGATGGTCCTGTATATCTTTCTACTGATACTGCCAACGTGTCTTTCCCTTATATTATATTTCTGCTCTAATAATTTTCTCATTCTTCCAAGGTACATATCCTCTGGGTATTTCCTCTTTCGTTTCTTCCTGTTTTATCCAGTCACATTCGAGAAACCCCTGGTATTTTCGTCAGTTCTGTGTGGTTAATGATCTAATACTTTTGTTGCCCTGTGAGTCGATTCCTTCCACCGCTATAAGCCTTCCTTTGCACATTTTAAACAGCGTGCATTTCTCAATTCTGAAAGTCGTCACTGCTCTCCTTGATTTGCTTTCACAGTATTTCTTCCAATTATTTGCAAATAGTTTTACGCCATCCATGTACATGATTGGTGGATCTTTCTTATATTCTGAACAATTGGTATTTTTTACTGTTTTTCAGGATTCTGTACAGTGGTAGCATGGTAATCGTAGTGAAGACAAAGCGTCATTCTGGAAAATCCTTTTATTGTACTCACCTTTGACAAGTTTTCTCCTGCAGTTGTCAAAGTCAACTTTTAAGGATTTTTTCAAAGTTAGCTATGAACCTCACCACTGATTCCTTAGTTTGCAATTGATCCCATCGCAACATTTTTCCCTCTCTCCCAACTTCCCTCAGGTACATCAGGCCAATGTAGAGCAAGTCATTCGTTCCTTTGGTTCCTTTTCTGCAACATTTCTACTCTTCTTTCCATGGTACCATATTTTCTCTCTGATATTGTCTAAATAGAATTTTCCGCATCAATGATTGACATATGATTGTTCTGTGGTTTCTTGCCGGATTCTCTTTTTCCAGTGTGATTTTAGGTGAGGGTTGTTCTATCTCTAATCATCCATTCTGGGACCTCGCCTTTATTGAGGAAATGTTGAAGTTAGTGGATCAGTCTGTAATGTAGTGGGTGAATTTCTTCAACTAAAAAATATCCTGGTGCTTTCCAGTTTGATATTTCAGTGGGATTTGTGTGTGTGTGTGTGTGTGTGTGTGTGTGTGAGTTCTACTCTATTCGTTTCGCTACTCTATGCCCCAGAGTTCTTTTTTAATATTATCTAACCATTCAGTTGTTAGTCGTGTCTCTTTAAGCATCGATATATCGCTCTAGAAATTCTTTGTCTCTGTGTTGTCTATTTTTATGTAAAGCCTTTTTTTTCTCGATTCGAGTTTCGGTAAAAAATATTTTTCGTTGTTCTGGAAAGTACGTTTTAGTATGTATTGGCCAATTCTTAGTCAATATTTTTTAGTCTCACTTCTTTGGTAATTTTTTTTTTACTGCAGCAGGTATCCGTTCTTGTCCTATCTTATATGTGTCCCACAGTCTGGTGCGCGGTCAGTTAATGTGCAATATGTCTTCCAGTAAACTTTTGTTCCTTTGCAGCTGAGAGATCTGTTTTTCTAAACTCTTTTCCCGGGAAGGATTTCGTTCCTGCCGTTCGGAGTTTTTCTTTTGCCATGAATAATAGGAAGAAAGAATTATTTCACATGAAAAAGGCTGATAAATTTCAGGGATGAAAAGTCAATAGAGAGAGGATAGATTCTTGTGAAAAATGCTAGTCTCAGTTTTCAGAACTGAATAGAATCAAGACTAATAGAGTCTTTGAGATTTTTTGCTTTTGTTTTAAAACAAAAAAGTCGAAATTTGTCTTTGCAACGTAGTAATGAGAAATAGGAAGTTGTAATTATTTCATTCAGAGATAAATAATAATAATAATAATAATAATAATAATAATAATAATAATAATAATAATAATAATAATAATAATAATATATGCAAACATACCTATGTAAATGTGCTTGTATATAACTAATAATGATAATATTCACAGGAAACCCAGTAAGTTTTATAAAAATAACTATATAGTGTAAATCAATTCAACCCAGCCGTATTCACGCAAAGTTTTGCAGATTTTTTCAAAATATTTTATTTTACCTACAATATAGAGACTACCAGACAGACCTTTACTTATAAATATACATAAACAATGATAAATTCTTGGGGAATAGTTTTTTCCAAAAAAGTAGATCATGAGATTCAAAACTCGACGATATGGCTGCGTACTATGGAGATTTATGTAGTTCGGTTTGTGGGTTAATTTATCATCAATAAATTGAAATAACAGAGCATTTTTTCTTATTCACATTCATATCAAACAAAAACGAACACATACGTAAACCTAAATGGCTATATATATATGTGTGTGTGTGTGTATGTGTGTGCGTGATGTCTGGGGATTGTTATATATATCATGTTTTCCTGCACGATATCTCCAAAAGTTATCAATGAATTTCAATGACATTTTGCAAAAAGGGTGAGCAGTGGGCTAAGAATGAATAGGTTAAATGTTGAGTTGGATTCAGAGACTTGTTTTTAATTTAGTGATATTTTCTTTATGTACTATCAAGAAAATATATTAAGGAGAGGTAAGCAACAGTCCGAAAAATCTAAGTACACTTTCCTCCTCTTCAACGTTGCTATAAATGAAATGAATTTCATTCAGTTATTAGTAAATGTATGGTGTTGACAGAGTGCTTTCTAGATGACTGTTTCTCCCTGTCTGATTTTTTAAAATTACTCTTCTTCTTCTTCTTCTTCTTCTTCTTCTTCTTCTTCTTCTTCTTCTTCTTATTATTATTATTATTATTATTATTATTATTCTCGCCCTTCTTCTTCTCGCCCTTCTTCTCGCCCTTTTTCTTCTCGCCCTTCTTCTTCTTCTCTCTGTACATATTACCTCCCCTTGACAAAGGTTGATCATTACCACTTCTTAATTGCGTATAACTGTATGTGACCTCTCAGTAACTGGAACAGCGCATTGTAACCGAGAGTAATGTGCAAATGTAAAGAAAGCAGAAAAATATCTGTGATTTGCGACAGAATTATAATAATATAATTCTAACATTCGTTTCTTCCAGGATTTTTTTTATTTCTTAGAAAAAAGTACTTGATTCACAATATACGTATAATGTCAAACTGAACCCTGACTTTGTGTCCGTCCTTGTAACTCCTGATAACCAATGTACAATGGAATATCCTCAAAGGTGGGACACATACTTCGTGTACATATATTATTTTCTATAACTATGCGTCTTCCGTTCTCTAAAATGGTGAGCTTGCAGTTGGCTATGTTGATGGATAGGATCCTTTTATAAATATATCAAAAGAAGTATGCAAAATTGATACAAGATCATTTTTCCTATGAGCATTGTTCAAACCAACTAACCTAAACAAATTATAACAGACACCAGCGACGAATTTTCCCATCGACTAATTTACTTAACGAGAAATTGTCCGGAGACGAATTTATCGACGACGACTTTACCGGCGTGGAAATGTCTGAGCGCTATTACGCTGGCAGTTGGCGTAGTTTCTACTAAGGTAGGAACCGATTACCTTTTTGTGCTTGAATAATGAATTAGGGTTTCTGAAGTCGCCAATATTGCTGAATAAGATTAAGACTGTGTCAAAAGAATAAGATACGAAAAGGTCCATTGCCTGTGACAACAACTTGATGCGAAGTCGTGGTCAAATTAGGATGTTTGTGAAATTTCACTCGTTGGTCGGTCTTAGTATCAAAAGGCATTTAAACTGTGAGTTTGTATCTAAACTGATGAAAGGAATTGCAGCTCTGTCCAGGACAATGCCATTTGAGTCCGATGAGAAAGGACTGGCATAGATACATGTTTGTGAATCGTTTGCGGACCTGCTGTCGATCAATTTTGACAGCATTTTCATAAGGGTAAAGTAGATGCCAAGGAGAATTAACTGCAGCAAAACCTAATTGGTTAAAATATGTTTTGCGTCGAGTTCTGATTGGCCAAAATAGTAGTGCGCTAGATTCCTTCAAAAATGATAGAACTCTCTTGGGCTCCTCAATTACACAGTGGAATGTCGTTAGGTGAGGAATGTCCCAAGGAAGGAAATATTAGTCAGGGGAGGAGTTGGGTTGGAATATCAGCTAGGGAAGAAACATATGCTGGGAAGTATAACGATGAAAAAAATACTAAATGTCAATTCAAAATGAGGGGGTTGGGGGATCCTCGGATTGCAAGGAGAGGAATGTGATCAGAAACTCTGACAAACTTGGACAAGACCCTAAGAAGTGTAAAAATCTGCTATATCTTTGCCAATCCTTGATAGCCGTTGGTACTGTTGCTTTTATTCAAACAATTATTGTAATAAAATCACCATAACAATTCCATTCAATGGACCCACGAAAAGAAAGCTTATGACATTGCACAAGGTCTTACAACCCAGAGATGACTCAGATAGACTGTACGTGAAGAGAAGAGAAGGCGACAGAGGACATCAGCATAGTGGATTTTGTCCAGAGGGCCAAAGCAGGTCAAGAAAAGTATGTGCAAACAAACAGTGAAGACATCATAAAGAGTACCTGAAGCAGCGGAATGAACAACAAAAAAGTAGGAAACGGTGGAGCAGCACAGAAAACAAAGAAAGAAAATGGGAACAGAAGAAACTATAAAGAGAATTTAAAAGACATATAGGATATTGCAAACAAGAGATCATGGACATGGCTATGAAAAAGGAAACCTGAAGAGAGAAACAGAATGCATCAGGACAAACTATATCAAAACTAAAACCGGCAGAGCACAAACAAACAGCAAATGCCGCCTATGTGGGGACAGGGATGAAACTGTAAACCACATAACTAGTGGATATAGTCAACTAGCCTAGGAGGAGTATAATCACAGATACGATGGAGTGATATGCTGGGAACTGAGCAAACGAATCGAGCAATCAAATGGGATTTAACCATGCAGAAAAATGGTACAAACCGGAGTCAGCCTTGAAGAATGAAAAACACAAACTACTTTGAAATTTTACCATCCAACCTGACCACCTCATACAAACGAGAGGGCGGTACCAAGTAGTCATGGACAAAAAGAGGAGAACAAACCAAATGATAAACGTGACCGTGTGTGAAGATCACAGAGTAAATAGGGAAGAGAGTGGAAAACTGGAAAAATACCAGGACCAGTCAAGAAAGCTGGAGAAGGTGTGGTGCATGAAAGTCAGGGTAGTACCGGTATTAGTACATGCACTTGGAACTGTACCAAAGACATTGAAAGTGAGATTGTGGGAACTAGGGAACTAGGAATAAAAGGGAGGATTGAAATTATACAGACCACAGCACTGTTGGGGACTGCACGAATACTGAGGAAAGTGCTAGAAATATGAGATTCGCGACCCCAGCTGCTAGGAATGGCCTAACAGGGAGATGAGATGAGAGAGAAGGCAAAAACACAACACACATCACGACTACTGGTGGGGGTATGAGCCCCAGCACTTCGGTGATAGGTAAGGGGGATATGAGGGGAGGGTAGAAGACCTGAGGAGACTCACTGTCACTCAGTCCTCAGCAATAACTACTGGGCAACCGCTGTGAAACTGTAAAACACAGCAATGCAGTTACTTACAGATTGAAACAAGATGGCTGACAATATTGCAAATGAACTCATTGAACGAGTACAAAAGATTTTTGTTCCTACAAGAGCATAGATATTTCCAACAAAGTTGAATTGCTTGCTTTCAATCGATTTGAATATGACGGTTCAGAAATTGTTTTCACAAACTTTGAAAATTCGTTTCAATAAAGTTCGTAAATTCTGTAAAACGTGCGAAAATTCTGGAAAAAAATGTTAAATTGTTGGAAAAATCTGTTAGAATTTCAATTAAAGTATGAAAAGTTCCAAAAATTCTTGAAGAATCCGAAAACTTTTCAAGATGTATTTTTAAAAAAGTTTTTAATTTTACAAAGTTCGAAAACAAAAAAATGTTTTCCTTCCTTTGTCTACCAATAAGTCTCCTGCCATAGATGGGGCGATCCATTTGTATTCCGAAGCCCGAATGAGGACAGCTTCAGATTTGTGTTCATTCCAAGGTTTTTTTTATGTTAGTTGTCTTTTTGCTAGTTTTTGCATTATAAACAATTGGAGAACATACTGCCTCTCATTCCTTAGTCTTTTGTGTTAATACCACAGTATGGCTGTTTTTCAGATCTAGTGTATTACATACTTTATCACAAAACTGTTACAGGCTTAGTACTAAAGAAATCACGCACGAAATTATGTATATATGGTGAAATAATAGATTCGTTACACAAGAACGTTCATATTTCTGCCCTTTTGGGGCTTCTTCAGGCGAATGATTCGATTCAGTTGGATCCCTATTTAGGGCGTTATTTGGGGTCTATTTTTTCTGGATGGAAAACTTCCATCTTATTCTGTTTAAATTTCTATTCTTTTTCCTTTCCCTTGTTTAGCTGTTGATTTCCTTTTATCATTTGTCTTCTACAAGGGAAGTGGGTTCCTGGCTAGTTTTTTTTTTTAAATTACTTGGAATGTATCAAATACTTTCTTTATCGGTGTGGTGTTAATCCATCAGCTCTTCGTGGTATGTTTCCTCCCAGGGAGTATTCTTTTCCTACTTTTATCTGCCCACTGTTTTAAGGTTCACTTTTACATGACCATAGTTGTTTATGTCTAAGTCTTTTTATATGGTGAATTTGCATCTACATATCAGAGATAATTATGAGAAGGTAATCAGGTTGCTTTTAAAATGGCAGGGGTGTTATAATACTTATGATAATGTTAATTGAAAGGCTAAAATAATAACGAGAAGAATAAGATAGCTATTGTGGTTGATTCTTGTATACCTGTATGTGGGGTATTGAAATATGTTTTTAATAGAAATTGTACAATTCAGTAATTCAATATCCGATGTCTGCTGGGTTTATTTCATGAAGTGCTCTATATATTCAAAATTTAATTGAAGTAGAGTTTCAAATATGGTGAAATATTTCACCATATATAAATATATGTGTGTATGTGTGCGTGTGTGTACATATGTATATGTGCGTAATGATAATTTTCTAACTCTACATTTCCTCTACGATATAGTATTCAGCATATTGCCGATTATATTCATATATATAGGCTGTCTTGACTAGGCATGCATTTCTAGGGTATTCATAGTCTCCCGTACAGCTGAAATATTGATAACTTGGCTTCCATTCGAGACACGATCAATATCTAAAATACTTAAGATGATATAAGTGAAAAAATTACAGTGTTTTATCCATTTGTCAAATAATTTAATTAACACTCCAAATTTTCTTTAGGGAGATTTGAAAAAACAAATTTTACCTAAGTGGTACTTAATACTGAACTCTAGAATTCTTAAAGAACCTGGTGTTAGTAAGGTCTGGATTTTAGAATGAGACGCCAACCCTTTTTTGGGGCTTGAATCTCACATATATACGTGATTTTGGAAGGAAAGATTAAGCTGCACCGTTTTTAATTTTCTCTTCTCTGGGCCCATCGTGAAAAACATGAAACCAGCCTTTAAAATATTATCTCAAATATTGTCTAGTTCCCGAAAGTGGAATCGAAACTGTTCCACCCGATTCGCTCACTTTCACGGTAACCGCTGCTAGTTTACAATATAACCACTTGAATTGAACCTGTAATTATCTCGCTATGGAGATCGTAGTTGATACATTATTATGATGTTCTTGACGATAACTATGATGCTATGGAAGAGATGGATAATTTGGTTTCGGCTATCAGTGACCAATGGATTATTACCACTGAATTATCCGTCATTCTTCGACCCGTTTATCCCTCTAATTATCGTCCAATCATATGTGTGATCTCTGCGATACAACGGACGCTAATGATATTACTAGTAGCTGTTTCTCAATTCTTTCTCCGTTGAGTTCGACCCAGATAAGCTGTCTTCAAAATATATGTTGGGTTTTTAAAGAACACCTTAGATAAGGATAAGAGACCTTCCTTATATATTTGACCTTTAGAAAATCTATTTCTGGAAATGCAATGTATTTGCCACTCGAATGATTTCACCTCTATAGCTAAATCATTGGATTCATTTAAGCTCTGATCTTTTTTCAGTAGTCAGGCGACACCAGCGACTCGAATTTCTAATTAATTGTTATTGTTCTGTTTTGATTTTGGGGGCATCGACAGCAAGTTGGAGGGCCGACCCTCAAGACCAAATACCAAACCCAGACAGAACGGGCTCAGCAAGGGGTCAGACTGGAGACATACAGTTATACTAAAATTACGCAAATTCAATGAATTTGAAAAAGTGGAACTTCATTAGCGATTTTTCATTCTATTTAAGAAAAAAAAAGTGCCAAGATTATAAGTCTATCTCATTACCAGTTTGTAAGACGATTTTCCCCACGAGCCGCAACACCCTCGTGTGTCCATCTCTGATTTTTCTACACATATACACATATTTTTTTTTATCTCTTTCAGTCATCTTTCGTAGAATTTTCTTATCTATCTATCTATCTATCAAATTAACTATCTATCTATATTTCTTTTTCTTTTCTTTTAATTTTCTGTGCTAAGCATCAGATAAGCAAATTGTCTCTGTCATATGCAAGTATAGTACAAAGAATGTCCATTGATTAATTCAAGAGGCTAAACAGAGGATTTATGTTTTATTTCCAATCAAATAACATTTCGTTGAAGAATGAATAGGAAAATCACTGTACAATAAGCACTCGTACACAAGGACAGAATAAGTTTTGTTAGTTCGTTATTTTCTGTCTTAATCTTTGTAATTATGTGTTGCTATTCGTATCAACCCTTTCAGCGTCCAAACCAGAGGATGACACAGCATAAGTGAATAAATTGGAAGATTAAATTCATGGCAATATATATATATATATATATATATATATATATATATATATATATATATATATATATATATATATGTACACACACACACACACACACACATATATACACACACAGAATATGTGGTACAAATCAGGCTAGCAGTAATACATAATATAATAATATATTAATAATATAAAGCCACTTCTGAAATGTATTGGATTTATTCCATAGAGTGCTCGATACATACAGCATTTTACTCATGGAGTTGAGTTGTTTTAGAGTAGAGCTGGAACTAAATAGTAGGTTGTGGATTCGCTACACAAACTAGCTCATGTTTCAGCCCTCTCTGGGCCTCGAGCTAGTTTGGGTAGCGAATCCACAACCTACTATCTATATCTATATCTATATCTATATCTATATCTATATCTATATATATATATATATGTATATATATATATATATATATATATATATATATATATATATATATATATATATATATATATATATATATATATATATATATATATATAAAATAACTAAATTGATTGTCACTATTTACTAAAAAAATTTGATGTAAACTTGGTCGTAAATTTGGGGTAGTCAAACACAAGAAAAAAAATTTATGAAATCTTCACAGAATAAAAGATCTGCAAAATACGTTTTGTTTCTCAATTTACCAGTGCACACTGTTGACAAAGGGTTAGTGTAAAATTTAAAAAGAAAATGGGCTATAGCCTGCTCGGGGGCCCCCAAATTCACCCTGGGCCCCTTAGAGCTTGGGGGCCCATTCCTCAAGTGCGTAATAGTCGATCCGGCCCTGCTCTAATTCTCTCGTCCTCTTCTTCCAGTTGTCCAGATCCAGAATGAATTTTTCACTGCTTCCCTTATATTCTTAATCCTTAGGTAATTCTCTTGTAGAGGTATGTCGATGTCTCGTAAAAGCATATTCAAGGGGCAACCATTGTATCACCAAAAATCTGTTTATACAAGATTGATGTCACATCTCCAGTTACACATCATGCATCCATGTTGCAATCCAGAGTAGTGTAAACTCTTGAGGTTGGAAGTTTGTCTCGGAGGCAGACGATTCTGAATTCAAACCGTGAAAGTTCAATCCCTTACCCAGCGATGTGGGAGGCTGATGACCCTCAGAATAGGGAACGTCTTCGCAAAATGTGCACTAAACGGGCTCTTGTGAGGCTTCGGTAGGCCTGGTGAGTCGGGAGTGGATTATGATAAATTGCTTATGTAAAACAAAGAATAATAAAAAAAATAGAAAAAATAAAAAATAAAATATCAAATAAAATATCAACGATGTATCTACCATACTTATGTCCATATCTGTGATTTCCGATTTCAAAAAGATTCTAAACAAAGAAGTAGTTGCAGTACTAGTTGTGGTAGTAGTTGCAAGAAGAGGAGGAGAAAAAGGAAAGTGAGGATGGTTCGCCCGAACATCTATTTATTAAAAAAAAAAAACAATGAGTAAGTTTACTTTAAAATAAGTGTGCAATTTTTATCAATCATTTGTTCTGGGGTCTTCATGTATGATTTTTTTATGTGGGTTTTAAATGAATATACATAACAAATTTAGCTATAAAATTGACAGGAAATAGAGAAGTCTAGCCAATCTAAGCCATTCTTGAAAACAGTTTTTGCTATTAATAATAAAAGGGATATACAAGCAAAGAGAAAAGGAAAAGAGAGAGAGAGAGAAGGGAAGGGTTTCGAAATTTGTGAATGGAAAAGGAATGGTAAACAACGAAAGATGAAAGACAAATCAAAAGGAGAAATTTGACAGAGAGAGAGAGGGGGGTGGAACGAAACGAGACGGGGAACAAGGGAGAGAATAAGAAGCTAAAAAAAGCTATAAAAAATCAAAGGTTAGATCCATGAACCATCAGAGATAAATACAGAAGAGAAAGGGATATTAAGTCAAGATATTAGAGAGGAGAAAAAAAAAGAGAGAAAAATCGACGAAAAACATGGGGGAGATCGCGTGCGTGCGAGAGAGAGAGAGAGAGAGAGAGAGTAGAGAAAGAGTAGATAAGAAAAAGAGATGAAAGTAGCAGAAACTGAGAAGGCCTAGAACCAGTAGGAGAAATAACAAAAGAACATGTCTCGTTAAAGACAGTGTGAGGACCTGATAGTGGCGGGCAAAAGAAAGGGTATGTTTGGGAGAGATATGGCCAGGCAGATCGAAATAGTTAAATACGCATTATGGAACTTGTACAGTTCATTACTTTCAATTATTGCAGACGCTGGTTGCCTTGAACAGAAAGAACATCTTCAATAAACACTGTTCTTTGTCTGCATTTTCACATATATATATATATATATATATATATATATATATATATATATATATATATATATATATATATATATATGAATGATACGTAATAGATATTAGTATCCAGCAATGTGAATAAGGGAAGACAGTTTTAGGAACTAAATTTTGCTCGAACCGAATCATTTACTGCAATTAACGAAACAGCTAAGATCCAGATACACACACACACACACACACACACACACTCACACACACTCACACACACACACACACACACACACACACGTGTGTGTATACATACATCTATGCTAACGTACATGCATACATACATATATTTCACATTGACCAGCCGTCAGATACGCAAGTGTATGAAGTTGCTTGCCAGCTCTTGTGAAAATTTTCGCAACCGTCGAAAGAAAAAAAAAAGTGTCTTCTTCAATAGTCCCCACAATGTTAGTTAGCTTTTGGTGGGGATAACGGAGAAAAAAAAACTATTTTCTTTCTTTGGGACTTTAAGCTCATCTTGTACAGTCTCAATGCGTACAGCTATAGAGGTACCAGATCAGAGGAAATCAAACATAAAAACCAGAATCATGATCAATTCAAAGCATGAAACTCATGATACTTCCACGCACTTTAAAACACTATAAGACATCAGTAATGAAAATATCTTCAATTAGCCGGAGCTTTGTCAACTTTTCAGCAAAGGACAAAAGGCTGCGAACGAATAAAAGGATATTCACTAAATTTTTTGTATAATCTTTGAGCCTTACAAAGAACAAATGATAAAAGGATTTTGTATAATGAAGCCAATACTTCTTTCTTTTTCCTGACACTAACGAATCTGATGGGTTGCGATTATTTATTTTAGTTTGTTTATCATGGCAGCACATTGACTATTCAATGATTATGACAAACTTTTTCAAAAGTTTCACCTCTTTTGGATTGGTGAAAAGTATTCAGGGAGTTTCTGATCACACCGAATGTAATGATCTCTTCTCAGTGGATTTGGATATGCTGAGAAAAAATTTCAAATAGGCCACCCAAAGAATATATTTTGATAGTGGTGCACAATTCGTTTGACAACCAGAAATGCGTTAAATGACGAGAAAACTAGTCTGCAAAGATTGTTTTAGGATTAGCGAAGAAGATGCAGTACAGTCGCTGGCTCCTCATTATTATCAATTGGAGGGAGTACTCCATACCTGTCGAGTTGAAACAATACACTAGTTGCTAAATGATCTCTTATGATATTGATCAAGATACACCTCACTTCGGAGATCAATAGATAGTAGATTACTAGTGTATTTCTGATGATGAGAAAGTGAAGATACAACTTATTTTCGACATAACTCTGGCTTGCTACATAGCTTTTAGTTTGTTTCTTTTCCTTCCTCTTGCTTTAGGCATTTGAATGTATTAAACTCTTATCGAACACGTGAATTGATCAGATTAATTTTGATGTTTCCAAAAATGGTCAATTTTGGCTGGTATTTCCAAATCTAACGGAGACGGTTGCACCTAATGGCTTGCAAATTTGTTTAATCTGACCCCAGAAAGAACATGGGATGAGGAGTTTTCACCTCTGATGTCCCATAAACACCAATTCAAATTCAGGTAAATTTTTGCTGGTATTTTCAAATTCAACGGAAACGACTTTACCCTACGGATTGCAATTCTATGTACAATTGTAACATCACCCAGGTGATATGATTGGTCAACTTCAGGTGAATTTTGATTTTTTCTAAAAAGATCGATTTCAAAACTAACAGAGACGGCCGAACCCTACGGGCTGCAATTCTGTATACATAAGCAATAATCCAAGGATGTACATAATATTGTTGATACTGACCTCAGTAACCTCTAAAGCTCAATTCCAGGTCAGGTACATTGGGGGAGGGGGTAGAAAAAGGTCAATTCAGGCATTTTCGAACCACCTGAAGGGCTGTGATCCTTTCTTTGAGAGGGTCTGTAGATTTTACTGTAAGACTTCTCAGTATTGATTTTTCCCCTGGGTAACACCAGGTACACCAGCTAGTATATATATATATATATATATATATATGCAGAGAGAGAGAGAGGGAGAGAGAGAGAGAGAGAGCAAGGAGAGAAAGAAAGAAAGATTGAGAGAGATGGATGCAAAAACATACGGAGAGAGTGATGTGCGTATAGCAAATATCTTATACAAGTAATGCAAATATATTACACGTTGGAATATCTTAGTTGTTCCTCTGGCCTTTCATATCATAGAAAGAAACAATGATCAGTGATTGAACACGAAAAGTTACATTGAAGGCTTCGGGAGACACACCGAGTCATTAGTAATGATTAAGTCTTGGAGCATAAATCACTGTCGGTATCTGTATGCAAAGGGACAAGAGCAACTCGTGTCTTGATGGGAGCAGGGGGGGGGTTACTGCATGTTTTGTCACAGTTTTGATTCATAAGTAAGAAAAAGTTTCATTGTAAAAATGAGGGGTAAACTGGTGAGACGGAACCTTATTTACATGGGTAAACCAGTAATCTGTACGTAGCCTAATGATGAGAGAAGCATTTGGTTCATACAACAAATATCTATTTTTCAACATAATCTGCTCCCTTGTCAATGCACCTAATCCAATCCTTTATTAATCCATTATTGATATAGATCAAACTTTATACAGGGAAAAAATAAGATAAGAAATTAGCTAATAACTGTCATGCGACGGAACTATTGATCCATCTTCGTACATGTGGATGTTATTGTTCACTTTTTTGATTCTGGGAATCACGGCCAGATTCAAAAAACTTGAAAAAATGCATATATATATATATATATATATATATATATATATATATATATATATATATATATATATATATCGCCACATTTGCCACTCAAGACTTTAAAACATTTTTTAATACATCTGAATATTGTCAACACTGGACTCAGAAGTTCGGGAAAAAAAAGCAAAAAACATCCAAATTGGCAGCCCTAGTTTTACATGTCATTTGGGCAGCCATTTGTCATTTATTCATTAATTTTCTTTTTATTCATTTCCCGTATTTAACCCCTTAAATACAATAAAAGAATTAGTCTCTAACCCTGCTGCCACTTCATTTTTAGCAAAAGATGAATCGGATCATTGTCAACAGAAGGTTAATGAAATAATTGTCTACAAAATGACTGTTGTTTTCATCAATCAATCATCGTTCTCCTCACCTGCCACGCTTCCATTTAATGGTGTATTCCCATAATTATTTTCCCAATAATAATATGAATCAATAGCATTCTTTATGATTTTTATTGAGTTTATCTCTTCCAATATATCCAAAGGCTCCTTTCACCTGATCATTCTGTTTTCGTGCTCAATTGGAGACTACCATCTTGTTTTTTTGCGATTTCTTCGTTTCAAGACCTAGCTGTTTTCAGACTGTACTAAAAGCTTTTACTGGCTGGCAGTGATACCCATCAGTCAGTACGCTTATCATATTTTTTTAAAGTACCGATAAGATATTTTTATCCCAGGGATATCTGTAAATCTGTAAGCCAAATGACATATACGCATGTAATGTGTGCAGAATAGACAACTTATGCTGTGGATATACGTCATGTGCCTCTTCGGGCTAAATGAGTAACTGTTCGGCTCTGTTGATATTTACTAAGCTTAGCACAGTGAAGTACAATGCTGCAAGTGTGGGGCTCCTGATATGGATCATCAGTGATACCAGCCTAGCTTGCTAACCACTGCTCCGCGCTAAGGCAAGAAGTCATTCGGTTCTATTCTTGACATTTTCTTGTTTTGAAACCTATTTTGATGTAGAAGTAAAGCTAGAATCAAAGTTATTAAAAATTGGAACAGTGACAGAAACATAGCATACTCTTAAAGACTATCGCATATTTTACATGGATATAAATGTACTTATGTATTAGCATGTGTGCATGATGTCTGTCTCTCAGAGTGTGTATTAAGGACAGTGTAGCGATGCCTTTATCTCGACTCGAATTGCAGGTGCTAGGGTCAAATTCGCAACGTATTTCTAATGGTGCAAGTTTTAGGTAGATGTTCATACCATCGTAGTTATTGCAGAATTTACAAGAATTTACAAATTGACTTTTGTTGGGTCAAGAAGATTGCACAGCTTGGAAAATCAGCATTCGAAATTCGCACTTCTATTTCGGCTCGAACACCGATAACAGGCGAAGGTGAATATCTCAGCTGTTATATCAGCTACTATGGATTGATATTTGTTGGATCAGGTCGGCACATTAGCAACTATCAATAATTCGAAAAGAAAATCATCAGAGTCACTTCACTTTTGTGAGTCTCACTGTCTCTGTCTGCCTCTCTCTCTCTCTCTCTCTCTCTCTCCCCTCTCTCTCTCCCCCTCTCTCTCTCCTCCCTCTCTCTCCCCCTCCCCCCTCTCTCTCTCTGTTAACATACGAAACCGGTACTGATTATCTCTAAACTGGGTGTGCTGCATTTTTTCCCAAACTTTTAGCCATTACATCAAGTCCTATGGGGGTTTTCTCCCCTTGTTGATAAACAGAAGCCAAAATAATTGATGAAAACAAATTGTGTAAAAACACTTGAAAGTGCTGTAAAAATAATCTGTGCAAATATGAATGATGCGGCTGGCCAAAGTGAGAATATGATCCAAACCTAACGTACCTTCCATCAAATAATAGCCCAGTGGGGAGAACAGCGGAATACAAACCCATAACTGTATCGTTCGATTGATTCAATAGAAGGAAAATCACGATTTTCATTTCAAAAGAATCTGAGGGCTTTTAGCCATAGTTATCCATCCGATCGTCAGAAAGTAACAGAAAATCACTTTCATGTGGAAAAAAAAAGATGTCGTTTATTGAATAAAAACGTTACTTCTTTGTCTGACTGGGCAAATTTTGCTATAGGTAGAGGCAATCTGTATAGTTGTTTCTTTTTTGGTCGTGAATTTGAAATCATGAGAATCCTAGGTCTGACGTAAGTGAAATATGGTAGTTGAATACACCATACAAAGATTCCAAAATGTCATATAATAGCTACGAAAGTAAAACCATACAACGTATTGATCAGGTATTAAAGGCAATAATGGAGTTAATTTGTTCTTTATCAGAATATAGCGCACCATGAATGCGTTCAGGTTAGACGGAAACAGTACATCCAACATGTTGTCGTAATTTATTTTTAGGTACATCCATAGATTTTCGACTGTCTAGGTCTGATAAATAACAAATTAGAACCCAAAAAATGACACTTTGTCAACATCTCCCAAAATAAGCCAATCGTGCTTGAACCGATTCTGTACGAGTTCGTCGCTTAAAAAGTCAGAAAAAAATTTATTACATGCTGTTGCAATTTATCTTTTAGGCGCATCCTTAGATTTTTAAGTGTCTGGATGTGATAGATTACGAATTAATAGCTTTTAACTCCGCTACTACATTGATATCTGATCAATACGTATAATTATACTTTTTGAGCAATTGTATGATTTTTTGGAGCATCTGTTTGCTATATTTAACTACCATATTCAACATCTGTGAGACCAAGGATTGCAGTTTACCCCCAATTTACGACGTAAAAAGTAATACGAATCCTATATAATTTTATGGTATTGAGAAGTTGTAAGCTGACGTTTGTTAATCACCAATTTATCGTAAATCCTGAACGGTTGTGTCAGACTCCTCTTGTAGAAGCAAGCTCAACTGTGTTTTATCCATTGCTGAGACTTGACGAGCTGTGATGCTGTTCACTTTTAAATACGATACATTGGAATACTATTTGCAGTTGATGACTACATTATGGTCTTTATATATATATATATGGCCGGAAAGAATCCAGCCATTTTTAATATCTAAGGAACCAGTTCATGATCTTCATTTAACTTGGCAACAAACCAGGTAGACTTTACCACGCATTGGGGAATAACCACATCCTGTGGGGTTACTCAGTCAATAGTGAGATCGTATACTGAGTGACAAGTTTTCGTGTCTCATACAGTTTTTTTTTTTTTTTTGTAAAACATTGCATCACCCAGGTCTGCCAGACCCCTATAGTCTAGATCTGCCTGTGATTTCTGGAATTTTCTCAACGATATTTCAGACCGAGCACGATATTTCTAAAAATGCAAAGAAGCAGCACATGGCGATCTCGAAAGTGGAATTTGCCTATTCTTTTCAAAGAAGCGGTAGGGACAGTGGAACGAGTCCGTTAGATCACAAGGGGAGTACTCCAAAAGGAAGCTTCATTGCTTTGGGTCGTGTTTTTTTTTTTTTTAAATAAAATGACAAGATATCTTTCAATCAGATTTTGTGTAAGTGGAAAGTGGAAAAGTCCCAGGCGAAGGTGGCATTATGATAGATATTTCAGAAGATGCAGAATAGGTCTATCACAAAGGACTAGCGCAATTATTCATACTATCCTTGCGAGAAAAGAAAGTACCCCCCAAAATCTACGTCAAGGAATAGTTATCCTACTGCACAAGAAAGAAGACGACGAAGATCTAGATGATTATCACTCTATTAATTCACTACCTAGCATTTACGAACTATTCAGGAAAATACTTACAATTACTTTTGATGAAAAGAAACAGCATGAACAGACAAGCCCTAGAATTGGTTATTTGACAATAGACCATCTACAAACATTAAACCATCTAACCTAAAACACATGAGAATACAACAAACCACTTTATTTAGCTTACGTTTGAAAGAGCCTTTGATTCAAGAGAACACACGGCAGTTGTCAACTCAATGAGAGAGCAAGATATGAATAAAAGTTATTGAGGATATATAAGAAGATGGCACTGTAATTATTAGACTTCAAAAAGATACTAACAAGATAAAGATTAGAAAAGGAGTCTGACAAGAGGGTATGATATCACGAAATATCGCAGCGGTCCTTGAAAGCACTTTTCCGAAAACAGACAGTGAAAGCGTAAGAGCAAACATAGAAGAAGAATATTTGAACAATTCAACGTACTGTGATGATATTCCATTGATATCAGAAATGCAGAGAAACTACAAAACATGTGAAGTGATTTGAACAGAGAAAGGTAAAAAAAAAAGTCGGGCTAAAAATAAATAGAACAAAAACAAAAGTAATGTTCAATAATAAAGTCTCGAAAAAGGCCATAAGAAAAGAGGTCGAAGCCTTAGAAGAAGTCAAGGAATACATTTACCTAGGTCAGGCGATACAGCTAAAGATCAAGGAATCGAAATAAAATGATGCATAACGAGACATACTGACAATCAAATTGCCAAGCGTAAGCATATTGCTTAAAACGTAAAGTATACCATCAATGCATAATCACCTGTGATGTACGAATACGAAGCATGTACTCGAAAACCAACTCAGTACTGCTCAGAGGGCAATGGAAAGAGCAATATTAGTAATTAGTCTTAGAGGAAGAGTGAAGGATGTCGTACAAGTAATTAGGCAATTAAAATGGAGATGATAGGATACATAGCGAGCAGGAGGGGCAACTGATAGAGAGAGAAATGAACCCATTAGTGCCCGTGGGACAGTGAATGCAATAGGAAAAGACCTGCCACAAGATGTAGGGAAGAGAAAGAAAGGTTTACGAACAAATCATAACAGAAATTAGCGCGATCACGCTCGTCAAGTGAGGATATGGGGGAGACCTTTGTCCGGCAGAGGACTAATAAGAACCGATAATGATGATGATATATATATATATATATATATATATATATATATATATATATATATATATATATATATATATATATATATATATAAAGAAGTATTTCCTTGCATTGTGTGTGTGGGCGTGCGTGCATACGAGTGTTATTTTCTGATATGTGATATGCTTCGACATTTTTAAAAACAGTATCTGTGCTCTCCGTCCAGGATCAAAGTGTCGCTCCGCGGAACATCTACCTAGGATCAGAGTGTAGTATGTGTGTTACATACGCACGCGTAAGAGCGCGGGCACACACATACACACAAACATCCAAATATATGTATGCATAGCATTTTATATTTGTGGATTTATTTCATCAATCGTTAATAAGTACATCTTGAAATTTCTTTTAAAGTGAACGAAGTGGGGAATCATAAGCTGAACCAGAACACAGTGCTATTCGAAAAATTATGCATTAGAAAGTCGTCTGTTCGAAAGTTATTCTGTACAGTTCATTTTCTGTACCCTGTGTTGTCAGCACAAAATTCCAACCGGGAATCAGATTTTCTGTCGTCCGTTTCGTGTAAAGATGGATCGAAACCAAAGAGGGGTTTATGTTGGGTTGTGTTGTTCTCATCTCCGAAACAGTCATCTTTTAATCGTATTTCTTGGCTTTCGATCAAGGTTGAACAATAAGTAACCTCGACAGTCCATCAATGAATGCCTGTTCTAATGATGATAGCAATAACGGATTCTAGATTTTACAATTTTTGTTCTTTTCTTTTCTTTTCTTTTCTCTTCTTTTTTTATAGACCATTCAAAGCTATAAATTTCAAAACACAGCTCTTCTTTAATCTGAGGATAGATTGGTTTCCCAGCCATTAACATCTCTCTCTCTCTCTCTCTCTCTCTCTCTCTCTCTCTCTCTCTCTCTCTCTCTCTCTTATACCTACTCATTTACTTATTTACTCATGCATTCGTCTGTGCACCTACACGCTCAACGGATTGGTGATTCTATTGCCACTTAGCTGTTCGATCAATTGAGTCGCCAATGAGGGAAAATTGTTATTTCCATTAACTATCAAAATTCAACAAGCCCTATACTGACTACAAAGGGTGAACAGCTGTTTGTTTTTTGCTTATGATCAAAGTTTTAATTCCACAAAGGGAAACAAATATCTACACAACTTGGATTTTATCAATATGAGACTGATTAATAAAGAAAATCTCGTTATCCTAATCTGAAAAAAAAAAAAGATTTCGAGCGTCTCTGAGATCGTAAGCTTCATTAACCCGTCTAGAAATATTTGCTGTAAACCTCTATATCAAACACGGAAACTATACTTGACCGTCCACACAATATCTACGGAAGTTCTCGATGAATTTCGATTGACATGTGATGGCAAGGTGGGCCATGCAATTGATCAAATTTGGGCACGTATCCAGGAATTCTTATTCTATCAATACTGCGAGATGGGACAATAATAGTAATGGCGTCATTGTCACGGTGACGTCATCATAAGTGTGGTAGTGCAATTGTTTAGTTCTGCTGATCATCCAAATTTGTGTGTGGAAAATCATTTCTGACCAGACGGACGCAGGTGCAACGCAATTGACACTGCTCCGTATACCAGTGGGACCCGGGTTCGCCCTGTGATCAAGTCGAGTGCTCTTGCGACGACTGAGGAGAATTTGGGGGGAAGTTCCTGTCTCAGGCGTTTCCCACGTAAAACCGATCTAGTGTCACATCTTGCTTTCGTGGAAGTTCGGGTAAATAGGAGTTTTTTGTGACGAGGGCGTTGGAGGATTCTCACTGAGTTTATGGATTGAAATCATGATCGACAAGCGTTCAATGCATTAAGCTTCACTGCTCTGCCAATAATACAAAAAGACAAGACTGAAACCAAATCATAAAGAAAACTTAGCTGTGGTTGATACATCTTTGCCAGTAATGATTCAGTGCAGATGATCAGAGATGTCTCTCCCTGGAGTAATTACCAAACTGCATTAGATACTTGCCAGACGTTTTTTTTTTTTTGCAAAAAGCATGGGTCAATTTTTTGAAAACATTCGTCGTTTGATCAAACCGTGAAGATCTATACAGGCACATATTCAATGTATTTGCAGACGGCGATGGATATCACGACTCACAGCATGGATCCCCAGAGATCACAAGCGTAACCGTGGCCGGCAGAATACAAGATGGACAGACGAACTAGACAAGTTCGGAAAATATTGACTACGCGACGCCCATGATAGAGAGGTTTGGCGAGTCCTAAGGAAATTCCATGTCCAACGACGGACGATAAAAGACTGATGATGATCATGATCATGATGATGATGATGATGATGATGATGATCATTCATTCTCAATAAACGTCGTCCAACGCCGATATTCAACATTTTAAAATATATTTACATTAATAAGTACATTTGGCCTCTTGTCAGACTAAGTGAAGCATAGTAAATATATAGAGTTAGTATATTCAGCGCTTTATGCCACCTTTCGATTTTTACAAAAAAGCCTTCAGCATATAGAGCCGTTATAGAGGAGGCGCCGACTCTCTTTCTCACACCACAGTCTCTTGTATCTACCACCACCTTAGCCTCCGACGACAACCATTATCACCATTTGGGGATCAGGGAATGCTCAAAACTAACCCCATGTAAATTAATCGTAATTGCTTCTCTACTTTTGGAATGCTTGGGAAATGCTTTGGTTTCCTTGTTTGGCAATCAAGAATGGGTCGGGTGTTATTCAGCGTGTATGTGTGTTTGTGTAAACAGTTCTAACCGATTCCAATGAAAACAAATCGCCCGATCAAATAGCAGCCCCTGTTCTCCACGAACCTTAGGCAAGGCTACGTATCACCTTCTGAAGACGACCGGAAGTAGGGCCGAGGCACATTAACCATATTGTATCGCATGACTAAATTCCGTCACTGCTTCAAGTGGTAATAATAAAAGGTCTTATATTGATAGATATTGATACGGAAAAATGTGAGGAGGAAAAAAAGGATGAACAGACGCTGCAGAAAGGGGAGGACATTTCACTACACGGTATCCCAATAGCAAAATTTACTAATAGCAAGTGTCGTGTCGAAGTTCGGGAGTTTTGCAGTTCCAAGTACTGGTCGGCTACGATTAGTATAAATAATACGTGCTGCAAAATACTTGTATTCGTAATATCTAAAATGATTTCAATACTAGTAAATCCGTGTGAAAATTTCTCGGATATATTTGTATTTCTCCTGAACAATTTGCCCTAATCTTCCCACCTGCTTTAAAAAATAACATCTACGAGTATCCGTTTTCGAAAACGCTAAACAAAGAACCATAAAAGATACAGAATTCTTTAAAAGTATTCTTTAAAAAAGCGTTTCCATGTTTTCATAATGTTTTGATAAAATTTGATGAAAATTTAATGTACGGACAAAAGTATACTGATCGAAATTAGCAACTTACAACAAATTAATTTGTTTCAATGATATATGCATATCTCTTGAAGTAATGAAGACGAAACAATATTTGTCTTTCAATTCTAGACATCACTATTAACAGATTTGCAGCCAAATGTATCCTTAACGTTATAATTATTGTACCGGGTAACAGGTTTTTCTCGTAAGAAAAATGATGAAAACATACGATACTTATTCACCAGTTGTCATATCAACAAAAAAAAATATGCAAATTTTCTGTAGTGTGCACCGCCATCATGCGGGAGAATAGCACACTATTGTAAGACAAGTTATTTTGTTCATGGCACTGAACTGGCGACTCTCACTTATATATTTAAGATGAGTTATATCATCCATGGCGTTGAACTGGTCAATTTTCATCGCAAACAGCTCAAGTCTTTGCTGACAGCAACATATAAGCATTTCTTCATTTCATCGGGGAATAACTTCATCATTAACTTATGACTTATTTACATCGTGAGGCTTGTAATATGTCTTTCAAAAAAGACTCAATCAGAAATAATCTTTAAGAATGAAGTCTTTGATGTTCTAGCTTGGCTTTTTAAAACTGTGGAGTGGTTTGTGAATCCCCTAAGGATGTAGGATGTTTCAGATTAAAATTGAAGTAAAAGACCATTACGACTAAATGTTTTAAACATGTTTCAAAGCATCGAATCACTAAAGAATAATCATCTCCAATATGGGATTTCGGTAAGTGCCAACTGAAAATCAATCCGTAAAGATTTGCAATTTCAAAATGTATTAAAATAATAAAAATCAAAACTTACTTGAAGAGGAAGAATGTCGTAAAGTGGCAAGTTCTTGGTCAAACTATGAAAACTGCAAAGAGCCCCTTCTAATCGGGACCTCTTTTATAGCTAAAATCAATGGTGACGTCAACGAATGGATTGTGGGATAATAATTTGTTTTTAGAAGTGCTAAAAATGAGAAAACAATAAACAAGTGGCGTGAAGATGAAGCGGAAAGGATTTCTGGATGTGTATATACCATCGTTATGATATTATGATATTAAAGATGTGTGTGTATGTGTGTGTGTTTGCACGTGTGTGTGTGTGTGAGAGAGAGAGAGAGAATTGCGAATTTACACTTGGTGTATTCATAATGATCAATTAAAGACAACGTTCAGACCTATATATGCACACACTCATATAGATAGATATACACGCAATTCTACGTATACGTCTCTTCGCATATAAATGTTCATCCATATGTGAGTGTCCTATAATTAGGTGGTACGTAATGTGTGTGTTATATATATATATATATATATATATATATATATATATATATATATATATATATATATATATTAAATATATAAGTGAGAAATGTTTGTCAGGGCGTTTAACAGTCACACTATAAAAAGTACCTAGACATGGGTGTAGCCCAATCAAATTTGGTGAGCAAAGTTAATTAGCCCTGGGGGGGATTTTAAAACAAAACTTTTTGAGAAAAATATTTTTAAAGGCTTTTATATGGGGGGTTTATTTACAATGTAACTATAATGCCCGAGTGGAATCTACTTTCCACCCATATACATACCTTCTTATTATATACGTCTATGTATAATTCCCTAAGGGATATTGATTTGAAATTTTGAAGACAAGGGTATTTTCAAACGTTTTAGAGGGGGCTCTATATTTATAATGTAATTATGATCCAAAACTGGGCCCTTACTTTCCATCCAATATATATATATATATATATATATATATATATATATATATATACTAGCTGAATACCCCGAACGGATTTTCAGCTAGTATATATATATATATATATATATAGAGAGAGAGAGAGAGAGAGAGAGGGGGGAGAGAGAGGGGTGATTGTGATGGGCATGTTGTATATCATCATGAAGAATCCTGCAGTATGTGAATATATATTTTGAACATATCAGTACATGCCAATAGATGCATACATGTTGATATATATATATATATATATATATATATATATATATATATATATATATATATATATATATATATGTGTGTGTGTGTGTGTGTGTGCGTGTGTGTGTGTGTGTGTGTGTGTGAGAGAGAGAGAGAGAGAGAGAGAGAGAGAGGGGCGGGTAAATTACATTTCTTACTTTTTACCTATAATAGTTTATTTTTTAAATTTTTATATTTGAATACGTTACCAGCTGTCTGCCGTCCAGTTCCTCTAATTGTTAATTCAACCAACTTCTTGCTCGAGGGATAACAAGTTTTCATCAAAACTTTTTTTCAACATGAAGAACTTACCCGATAGAAGTTCATTTCAGATTCACGCTTCATTGCTGTTTGGACGCGAAATTTCGCTTTTATTTCTATTTTATCTTTCCATGTTTTCTTAAATTTTTATTTACTTCTGCTAATTAATTGGTCTTATCAATTATTCCACGCGACGAATATATCGGTGGAAAAACTTTAGAAGCCAAGTAAGTAAAATAATAAGTTAGGTATATAAAAAGATGTGCGTCTGGTGTCAGCTGATTTCTCACCGTCACAGAACGTTAATTGTCGAGCTTACGACCAGCGGCCATTTTTTTTTTCCTCTTTTTTTCCACCGATTCCTCCTATTTTTTCAATATTCTGATAATAGACGAGGTCTTAAGTTAAAAAACGCTAAAGGTCTCAATTTGAATTTGGAGGGGTATTGTTTATCGAATTTATTTTGATGTATGAGAATAAAACGCTTCACTCTTAATTTGTTGAGATATTTTGCAGTGGTGATAGCTGGAGTAGAAGTTTTAGTTAATATTAGTACTAGAAATAGGGATGGTGGCGATAGTTATAGTGATGAGTTTGAATGACAGCAAGTCTCCTCAAGTCTCCAGCCCTTCTCTCCTAGTACTCATATGTCACAGTAATACTGCGGTTTACAGTTTCTCACCGGTTGCCCAGTGGTCATTGCTGAAGGCTGAGTGACAATAAGTCTCCTCATGTCATCAGCCAATATCTCTTCTCTCTTTCACCTATCGTGTCAGTGCTGCAGTTTATGTTTCCACTTTCATTTCCCTTCCTCTGTTAGGTCACTGTTAACAATTAACGTTGCAGTCTTAATATTTCTAGCACTTTCCTCAGTATCCGTGCAGTTCCTAGTAGTGCTGTGGTCTGTACAGTCTCAATCCTTCCCCTTATCTCGATCTCCTCCAGTCTCACCCTCAGTGTCTTTGGAACAGTTCCCAGTGCGCCCACTATGACCAGCACTACACTGGCTTCCATGTTCTACATCTTCCTCAGTTCTCCCGCTAGGTCCTGGTATTTTTTCCCGTTTTTCACTCTCCTTCCTCTTTACTCTATGGTCTGCAGATTATTATTATTATTATTATTATTATTATTATTATTATTATTTGTAATCGTAGTGGTCATGCTTCCACGTGTTCACACCAGGGTTCTGGAGGTCATCGGCGAAAACTGAGTGACAGCAAGTCCCCCCAAGTCCCCAGCTCTTCTCTCAGCATCCTCACCAGCGCCGTCATTTACAATCTCTCGCCAGAAGTGTGGTGCCATCATTTTTGACTGAGTGACAGTTGGTCACCTCATGCTTCCAGCACTCCTTTCAGGATCTTCTCAAATATCAGTTGCGTTGTGATTTGAACTGTCCCAACCTTCCCCGCTTTTCTAACACATGCTTAGTTCATCCTAGCTGCTAGGTCATGGCTGACGTTTATGGTATCGCTAGTTTCTGATTTACCCCCTTCAATATTATTGCAGACCCCAGCAGCGTTGTAGTCTGCATAGTCTCAAAATTTCTTCTTATCCACAGCTCCTCCGATTTGACTTCAATGTCTGTAGTGCAGTCCCAGTGTGCAAACTATAATTGGCTTTACCTTGACCTTTCTCAGAGTCCCGGTACTTTTTCTCAAAGTTCTCTCTCTCTCTCTCTCTCTCTCTCTCTCTCTCTCTCTCTCTCTCTCTCTCTCTCTCTCTCTCTCTGTCTGTCTTGCATTAACTCTGTAGCCTGCAGATGCAGCTACGTCTATGATTTGTCAGGTTCTCTTTTCCTTGTCTATAACTATCAGATCTAATCTTCTTACGTAAATTTTGTAGTCGGTTTTGATGTCAAATTCCCAGAGATTTGTGACATCTTCTTTCCAGGAGAGTCTCTGGTTTGTACTGGTACCATTTGTCCATATGGCTGAATACTAGTTGTTTGCATAGTTCCCAGTGTATGACTGTTGCTACACTGTAATTATGGGTTAGTTTCTTACATTCTCTGGTTATGTGGTTTATCGTCTCGTCCTTTTCTCTACACGAGTGGCATTTACTGTTTTACAAGCCTCTGTCGATCTTCGCACTGAAATTGTTTATTCTGACGCATTTATTCTGGGCTGCCTGATGAGAGATTCTGTTTCCCTTTTTGAGTGTCCTTTGCATAAACATGTCCATGATCTTTTGTCTGCAATATTTTATATCCGAGTTCTCCTTGGAATTTTCCCATTTTTCTTTCATAGTTGTTTTCCTTACTCCAGGCTTGCACATATTTTTCCGATCCCGTTTGGATACAGGCTCCAATGTTGATGAGTTCCCTTCCGCCTTCTTTACCCTTCGCATACAGTGTAGAAACATTTGAGGTGACATTTTCAACTAAGCTGGAAATGTTCATTCGTTTGGTGATACTTTTGAGAAGACCAGAGCCCAAGAAAATCAGCTCTTTGCCGACACTAATTAAATTGGTTCTTCAGGCCTTGATTGAGTATTTTGTTTTCTCAAACGATATATCCTGCATGTATGCCTATGCTCTAAGTTGAAATACTTCGTCTGGTACACAATTCTTTTTGTCTAGCAAAGATGAGAAAATTTTTTAAAAGCTGATATTTCATCCCCATATTATTTTGGTAAGCACAGAGATATGTTGGAAGTTTCTAATCCGATAAGAAATGATAAGGTATATAACTAGCAAACGGAATTTTAAACTCTAATTACGCTATAGAACTAAAAGAATTATTTTCTTCGGTAGTAAGTGTTATTCCCTGATTGATTATGTCTAAAAAATACTGAGAGAAAATGGCTATCGTTCCCTTCAAACTTTGCTTCAGTGCTCAGAACATTGCTATTTAATAATATCCCGTTTTTGCCCAAGACAGCTTAGGAGGGGTATTTGAAAGCTGCAAATACCTTATGGAAGGAATTGTTTTATAAGTTCAAATTTTATATACAATGGTAGGATCAACGCCTTTCGGGGATCAATCATAGGCCCGTACGGGTTGTCCATCCTCATACAGAAGTCGGGTGACTATGACCAGTCCCGCCTTGGCAGTGTACCAAAGTGGTCCTGCAATCTCAAAGGCAAAGATAGCAGGTTAAAAATCAATCAGTAATACCACCATTTTGAAGTCTCCAATGACCTCTCAGTCACACTCATCATATCTCAAAGCATCAAGGTCTTGAATCAGTTGTATTTCAGGAGGAATTAAGTGCCCAGATCTGGTCTTGATCCCCAATAGGAAAACTGCTCACATTTGAATATTTTTGGATCACTTTCTGTTTAATATTAGTGTAAACACTAGTGCTGTTTTCCTGAAAAAGATTTGATTTTTTTTTAATTTGAATGAATTCTTTAAATTCACCTGTTGTGAAATTGAGAATCGGTAAATATCAAAATATTACTGTCCTGGTCACAAAACCAAATTTGTGAGGGGTAGCAATGATTTCGTATACTTCTCACACTCAAGATCAGAAAATGAAGCTCACTGCACAGGGACAAAAATTGCATTGCACGGTCTTATCTGTGTAAGAAATATACGAGGTCTGTCCTGAAAGTGCCCAGCCATTTCAAATATACCCAGATTCGATTGTACTGCTAGATAAAATTTGTCAACCAATCAACGGGCATTTTACTGCTCTTGCCCTATCAGAAACTCTCCTATGGATTTACTTGGTCAGCTGTGAGACGCCATTGAATGAACTTGTGCATTGTGTGACCTTTGTATTTACAATGAACGAGCTTGTCCATTCATTGCGTCTCGTGCAGGGTTTTTGGGGAAACATAGCATCACCCAAGTCTGTCAGCCACCAACCCCCTCTACGTATTTGGCTCCCTGGGAATTCTGGCTTCTTTTTTTTTTCTAAAAAGATTTTTCGGCTGTGGAAATTATTGAAAAAAAGTGACCAAGCATCTGACGTAAGAAGACTTTTCAGACTGTTTTGACAAGTGGAAAGAACATTTGGTTAAGCGTTTGAGGCCTGAAGGGGAGTCTTTTGAAGGGAACTAAGGTGTCATTTTTCTTGGTATTTAAATGTCTTGGGTACTCTCCAGACAAACCTCGATTTTCTTTTATTTCGTTATTAGCATTATCATATTCATTCTGATAAAACTCATCTACTCAATTTTCCTTAGGAGCATTTTGCCATTACTATCACTATCATTATTACACTTATTGCTATGAAAGGTAAAATTTAATTCAATTTTCTCTCGAGCAATTTTCACAAAAATGATGACCATCATCAGTAATAATATAAAAGCACCAAATCACGATCCTAGTATATAAATCCTATTATTCCAAATTTTCAATGCATAACATTCAGACTGAATGACGAAACTTGCTAAAATAAATTTCAAGTTTAAAAAAAAATGCAAAATTCGTTATCTAATCATCAATTTCCCCCTAGTATCAAAAATATTTAGTTTACTGGTGTAGAAAATGATTAAAGGTAAATGGGGGAGTACCAATAAAGTCAGTGGTCTGCGATAAAAAGAGTTGAATACTTGCCAGCTTATACTGGGTTCAAGTGCAGCTTTTATCTAGAGATAATGACTTGTTTAGGTCTTTGATGCCTTTCCATAAGCTCGAATTTGCACCACACACACGCACACACACACACACACGCACACACACACACATATATATATATATATATATATATATACATACATATATATATATATATATATATATATATATATATATATATATATATATATATATATATGACAGTTTCACCTAATGAGGCCCAGAGAGGGCAGAAACACAAACTTGTTTGTGTGACGAATCCACTTCCTATTATATATTTCCAGCTCTACTCTGAAACAACATGACTTTCGAAGTATAAAGTTGAATTATCGAGCACTCAATGAAATAAATCCATCACATATCAGACGTTGCTTTATACATGCTATATTGCTAACCTGATCTGTACCATATATATATATATATATATATATATAAATATATGACTTACTAAAGAATCTATCCCGTACATGTGTGAAGCACGTGTTCAAACCAAGACAGAGAGGAATGAAATGAAACAGGGTGTGGCCATGAAAAGTAACGGTTGCGATCTGTCCAGGTTAAAGCAGCAAATCATTACAACATGCCTTCTGGTATTTGGCCCACTTGATACCTTTATAATTAACAAGAGCGATTCTCCAACGCAGACATTGATTCTACATCTAATCTCTCCTCTTCCCCAATTTGTAATAGATTACCGAAATCCAATACCACTGAGCTCGATTCAGCTTTCTTTCCAGAGAGAAGAGAGATTAAATCTCAATTCTTATCTTTTTGCCCCAAGTCATAAGTTGAGACTTGTTGGAATCTATCTGAATGCTAGTCTTCCTTGCCATAATAGGTCTTGATTTCTTCTTATTGTTACTTAAGGCTTGATTAAATTTAATCTCTTACCCCAGTTTGCATTGTTCAGTTGACATGGGAATAGGTTTATTGAGCGGCTGACTCGGGTTTAGGCACCAGTCTATTATTCCTCATGGTGATAAGCTTGTGAAAGATAGTTTGTGTCACTTGATAGCGTAGATTTTGCAAACATACAAACGAACAAAGTACTATGAATTAGCGACGTGAGGAACTTATCTATTCATGTAACCTGCTTTTTTTTTTATTTTGATACATGCCTTCAGTGGGAATCAGCATAAAAAAACTGCTTTTAAAATTGATTTGAACACCAGCAGCGTATTGTGCTTTGCATCATGTGTTTGCTCTGAGCTACGGATGCACAAAAACGCAAAAATATTTTAGTATCTGTAAAAAGCAGTGGACAGTAGAAGCCTCTTTGGTATAATGTAGGGAAGGTGCAAACACTTTCTGACGGGTCATCTTCTGATGAAGGCATGAGCCGAAAAAAGCTTTTAAGGGTTTATTGGAAAAAAAAATTCAAAACATTTTTTCACATCGTTTTTCATTTTTTATTATGTATCTGCTAATTAGGATAATTTCAAGATTTCGTGCCATTAAAAGACTTTTCATTAATATCCTTATTTCTTTTTATTTGTTCGCTGTATATAAAATTGAAGAAACGAGGGAATGGAACTTGTTACTATTGGGCTTAGTTCTCAACATTATATCAAAAAGGCTTATTACCGATACTAAAATATTTTTGCGTTTTTGTACATCTGTACCTCAGAGCACATCAAAATACAATGCACAATACGTCACTGTCGAAGATAACACATTACTTTGAGAGAATGTTTGATTTTTCAAAATGGTTACTAAAGTAATTGAATCAATTACAAACTATAAACTCATTTCAATTCAATCGGATCAAACAATTAAATTCACCGATTCTACTAAATCATCATAGCAATGTTATCAGTAACCCTGATGATTTATTGATATTTACTAAGCTTAGCTGAGTACAGCACGAAGGAGGGAGCTACTTACCTAAAAAGAAAGAATATTTTAGCTCTTGCCTAGGCTCGGGTATCGATACTATTGGGAGATACGTAACTACCTCAACAGAGCAGGCCAGCCCAGATAATTTATTACGTAGAACGCGTTTTTCCTGAGATGCACATAAACAAGAAAAACATCTATGATATTTGATGAAATCTTCGTGCAAAATTACAAAAATTCTTTTATAGATGGTTCTTTTAATTGCCAGTATGGGGAAAGGGTGTACTGAAATGTTTTCGGGGTGGACCGGTGTCGACTGGAAACCACTTGCTTTCCGTGAACGTATTTTTATCCGATCGATACAGTAACAAAAAATCCGGATTCTATGTGTCACTTACGACGATTTAACTCCTTGGTGTCACTCAACAGCCAATCATTTATATAGCCTGATCCATAGACGAATATAAGTAGTGGGTGACGAAATCACAGGAGCAGTGACAGTAATCTTTATCCAACTAATCTTTATTCAACAGTCCTACAGCATAGATTAATAATCTCGTTAAAGAAATCGGTTTTCAATAATAATAATAATAATAATAATGATCATCTTCCGAATTGTCATGGTTTATAAAGAGAAATATCTCGGAAGGAAGTACAAATCGAGATCGAAAGACATAGCTCAATTGTAGAATGTAGAAATTGACTTGATTAACACCGGGAATTTTATCTAAAATAAACAAGATCGTTGAGTGTGGTGCTTAGGTAACAAGCAAGTTACTTGAATTCAAAGAATCCCAAAAGAGGAAACAGCCATACTGGAATAGGAGAATTGAAGAGAAAAGATGTGGGGCACAGAATGCATGAGAACTTACGAGTCCTGATGATGGGTTGGGAAAGGTTGTTATGTTTTTTTGAAAATGGAAACTGGGAGCTTGATTTTTTAATTTTTCACGAGAATAAAAATGTATATAATGAGGCTCTGAAAAAGAGTGAGACACAGATGTTTTCCTAATTGAAAGATGGCAAGAATGAAATCTCAGAAAGGAGATCCATAAAGAAAGATTAGAAAAGCTTCAACGAGTCAAAAAGAAACGATTCGAACGGGTAGCAGAGGAATTTAAGCAAAGAATTAAGTCCAAAGCTACTACAGTTATAAGTTACACAGATCTTGTGATACAATATCAACAGAACCGACTATTTCAGTCAAATCGATCCAGATTCTATCAATAACTTGGGGGGGGGGAGCTTTAAGTTGCTCATAAACAAAACAGTAATGAAAAATGTAAGAAAAAAGGAGGCAGTGAGTATTATGTGGATTGACAACAGAACTGCATATGACACGATGCCCAATCCACGGATCTCGAAGCCCTGCTTGAGGTGTCATCAAATGCCATTAAGCTTTTGTCCGAAAGTATGAAGAGGTGACAAATGATCCCTAAAATCCAGTAAAGAATAATTGATCGGGGTAAACAAGAGAGGCATCTTTCAGGATGATAGCTTGTCGCCCTTATTGTTTGCAATTGGGCTCATACCACTTTCTGAAGAAAGACACTGCAGGATTATGTAAAGGGACGACGAGAAAGATCAACCAGCCTTCTTCATGGATGATTTGAAGCTTTATGGGAGCAACGGAAAGATAGCAGACAGGCTGACAAACGCTGTCAGGATTTTAACCAGGGGCGTTGAAATTGTGTTCAGGATCAACAAGTGTGATCATGTCACAATGAAAAGAGGGAAATTTGTGAGTGTTGCTGGAATCGAGTTGACATCGGTAATACAAGGAATCGAAACTAAGAATGGCTAAAAGTACTTGAGTGTTTTAGCAGCAGTGATGCATAGTGAAATGAGAGCTGCAACATGGAAAGAGTATTACCACGGAGTTAGGAAGATATACTACCCGCAAAATTGAATGTGTGGAAAACCCCTAGAGCAGTGTCTTTGGTAAAATATGGAGCGTAAATATTAAAAGAAGATTTGAGAGTTATCAATAGAAAAACCCAGAAAATCCCAATCATGAATAGAACGTATCATCCACAGAGTGATGCAGAAAGATTATCCACCCCTAGAAAGAAAAAAGGAAGAGGACTCTTTATTGTTGCAGATTGAGTGGAGAACAAAGAAAGAGGCTTGTCTCAATATATTTCCTACCCAACATAGAGCTTACTTCGTTTAGATATGACAGAAAGGATTTTTCCTTTGACAAATGGAAGAGTCTCAATCTTGAAGAAACAAAGGAAGTTACTATATCTCTTAATTTTTTAGATGAGGTATTATTATTATTTCTATTATCATTCGGACCATCCTCATCTTGGTTGTTTTTCATACAACGTTTAGGTTAAATAAAGGGTTCGGTTCGTTACTTCCCCACACCTACCAGATGATACATGATGAAAGCCGTAGAGTATAACGGCCGAAACGTTGTATGGAAAACAACCAAGATGAGGATGGTCCGAATAATAATAGAAATAACAAAGGAAGTTACATTTGTAAATTATTGTGGGGCACAGAATGCATGAGAAGTTATGAGTCCTGAAGATTGGTTAGGGAAGGTTTTTTTGAAAATGAAAACTGGGGGCTTGATTTTTGAAATTTTTCTTGAAAATAAATATGTATGTAATAAGGCTCTGGAAAAGAGTGAACTTGCTCCCGAGAAAATAAACTGGAATCCACCGAAAACAAGACAATAATAATAATAATAATAATAATAATAATAATAATAATAATAATAATAATAATAATAATAATAAACAGAATCGCTCATCATGGCAGCCCAAAACAAAAGCATAAGGACAAACTACATAAAAGCAAAAATCGACAGAACACAGACAAACAGCAAATGCCGCATGTGCGGTGAAAGAGATGAGACAGTAAACCACATAACTAGTGAATGTAGCCAACTCGCCCAGAAGGAGTATAAGCATAGACACGATAGAGTAGCAACGATGATACACTGGGAACTAAGCAAACAAATGGGATTCAACCATGGGGAAAAGTGGTATCAGCACAAGCCAGAGGCAGTTTTGGAGAATGACAACCACAAACTACTGTGGGACTTTGACATCCAAACTGACCACCTCATCCAGGCAAGAAGGCCGGACTTAGTAATAGTAGACAAAAAAAGGAAGGCCTGCCAAATACTAGACGTTGCTGTACCTGCAGACCATAGAGTAAAAAAGAAGGAGGGTGAAAAAAGGGAAAAATACCAGGACCTAGCAAGGGAGTTAAAGAAAATGTGGAACATGAAAACCAGGGTAGTACCGGTCATAGTGGGAGCACTAGGAACTGTCCCCAAAACGCTGAGGGAGAGACTGGAGGAGATCGGGATTAGGGGGAGGATAGAGACCGTACAGACCACAGCACTGCTGGGAACTGCACGGGTACTGAGGAAGGTGCTAGAGATATAAGGACTGCAACGAATCGTAGCTCTGTCATGATATGCGAAAGAGAGAGGAGACGTTAGCTGAAGACCTGAGGAGACTTATTGTCACTCAGCCCTCAGCGATAACCACTGGGCAACCGGTGTGAAACTGTAAATCGCAGAATTACTGCGACCTATGAGTATTAGGAGAGGAGGGCTGGAGACTTGAGGAGACTTGCTGTCACTCAAACTCCAGCGGTTACCACCAGGCAACTGGTGTGAGATTCCAAATAATAATAATAATAATAATAAACAACTCAACTCCAAAATATGAGAATAATTTAATAATCAAACACCCCTAAAGATTATTTCGGCAGTCAATAGTACTAAATCCAATAGTCCTCCTTCAAAAACATAAACTTGACCTTATAAATTAATCGCAAACATTACAAAGTCAATAAACGAAAAACGAATAAACTCTTTATTAAAACTACGCATCGTGTATCCCATCAGACTCCTGCATCATGTGGCCTTGAACACCTTATACACAGGGAGCACCACCAAAAGAGTAGCAGATGGTCTGACGATTGCACTTGCATGAAACTCGGAGTAACGATGAAGCACTGGATTTTATACATATATGTTATCGTGCTCAAAAAATAACCAACGACCTCAACTCTTATCAGCATTAGAATTAATAATTATTCTCTTAGCAAAGAAATTTTTTCAGGAAAATAAAAATGTTCATAATGAGGCTCTGGAGAAGACTAAATTCAATCGTAGATCAAATTTTACTGAAAGCAAAGGGATAAAACAAAACAGAAAAAGGAAAACTATATGGTTCAATCCTCTTTTTTGTAGATTATTTAACTTAAATATTGGAAAACGTTTTTCTAAGATTGATTGATAAACATTCCCCAAGAGATAGTCCTTTACACCAAATATGCAACGAAAATACCATCAAGATTAGTTACAATTACATTAACAACAATAAAACTTTTAGATCACACAGCCAAAAAATCTTAAACTCAGAAATTAAAACAAATGAACAAACTAATAAGATTGTAATTGTAGAAACAAAGATACTCGTCCACTAGACAATCATCGTGTAGCTGAAATTAGCGTCACATAGGCACAATAACAACAACTGAACAGCCCAATATTGAATAAATTATATTGAAGCATCTATGGACAGTTGTAAATCTATGTACTTTAACCACAAAAGATATTTGCTACATAGGAATCAAAAACAAAAAAGCCTTAATCCCAGTGTTAAATGGTCTATTCTAGCCTCTCAAGACCTACTGGTAGCCTTGATGATAGAAGGTTTTTTATACGGAGAGGAAAATTTAAATTTCGAGGTTTAAAGACAAAAAGAATTTACTCAATCACAGAAGTGAATAGTTTCGAAATGCTCTCATACTGAAAAGTTCAAATCAAAATCAATTATGTAAAATTAACGCATTATGGAATAAAAATCACTAATTTTATTTATTCATCTATTTACGTAATTATTTTACATTTATAATGATAATTTTGATATAACACTAGTAATAATATTTGTTAAAACAATCTTTTAATCTCTTTATTAAATAGCAACATGATATAATTGTATTATTATTGTAAAGTTTTATCTAATCGAAATATTGAGTCAACATTTGTTTATCATAAAATATAAATCTAAATTGAAATTGAAAATTAACACATCATAATATTTACTTTATCTTCTATATGTGATCAAATTTAATCTTGAGAATTACGTCACGACAATGACAAAAAATGCCTCTTCTTCAAATTGAATTAGGAACGTTACGAAATTTGTGACGCAATTGTTTTGTCATTCTTTTCGTGGCGGGAATCCAAGATAGTCATAAAATCTATTTGAGGTAATTTCAAATACTGGGTCCAAGGGAAATTCCTAACTTTGAATTAAATTAAAAGTTGAATTAATGCTAAATATGATTCACTGCTATTGTGTCAAAGTTTTTGTATCAGAGCTAAATAAAACCACTCTTGAAAATCCATGTCGGGTATTTTCTCTCTATAATCTTCAGTATATTATTATCCCACTGCTAGACAAAAGCCTTTCCTATCCCCTTTCATTGTGCTGATTTCTGTCATGTCTTACCTTTTTATTAAAGTTTGTCGTTGATCTGGTATTGTTCCTCAACGCTTTGCATAGCGTTGTAACGCTGTATTCCCCGTAGTAATAAATTTGAATTGAGAGTTCGGGCGACCATTGAAATGAATGAGCAAGAACGGTTTAACATTTAATGATGTAGACAGAAAAATATAACATTAATCATTATGAACAAATACAATAGAAGCATGTTGAATGAATTTAGAAGATAAAAATATGAACAATGAAACATTAGCCTCGAGTTTGAAGCTTAAAAGAAAGAAAGATCGTACATCTATGAAAGAGATGGACTCAGTGTGCGTTTATCCATTGGCGCCAATCAATTTATAGTCAACGCACGTACGCACTAGCAAGCAAAGAACGCTGAAGTCTCCCAGCTAAAAATGGCTGCTTAACTGATTCTTTTTTATTTCAAATTTCTTATGAGTTCACTTTACAAGCCGACCGGTTCTAACTTTGTGGAAACGTGTGTCTACGTTTATACCAAATTCATTGTACATTTCAGATTTCTAATCTAAATGGAAAATTGATAAGATTTGGGTTTAATTTAATCTGAACACATTGCAGAGGGGCTATCTCGTATCTGCATCTTTTTCTGGTCTTTTCCTGGTGAGTTTACTGTCTCGCAGGTACCAATCGCTTAGCCCTTTACTCCATCTACTGTCCCCTCTTCTCACTCTGTGTCCTGCCCGTCTCCATTTCTGTTGCTTCATTACTTGTACGATATCCTTTACCTTGATTCTCTCCCGGATCAATGTCGATCTTTCTCTATCATTGAGGGTTATCCTCTTTGGCATTGCCCTCTGCGCTATTCTGAGCTTATTTCCTAATGGTTCTGTGAGTTTTCAGGATTAGCACTCTTATGTCATAGCTGGTATTATGCATTGATTGTATATTTCATTTTTTAAGCATATTTGAGGCTTGATTTTCAGTGTGTCGAAATTCATACCAAATGCTTCCCAACCAATCGTTATATACCGTCTTCTTTCATGTCCGTGGTTTCTCTCAAGCTTTAAAACCTGGCATCGGCAAATATATTCCTTAACTTTTTTTAAGGCTTCGCTGTCTATTCTAATGGTATTTTCTTTCTTTCTTTATGTCTTTGCTTTGTTCATCTTTAACCTTATTTTTCTTGGGGTGGCTCTCTCTATTCAGATCACTTCACATGTTTTGTAGATCCTCCATAGTTTCTGATATCAATGCATAATCCTTGCAGTACCTCAAATTGTTCAAATATTCTCTGTCTATGTTTATTCCCACGTTTCCCCGTCAGTTTCTTGAAATGTGCTTTCAAGGTTAGCCCCGAAGAGCTTTGGTGATGATATATTTCCCTTGTCTTACTCATTTTCCAATCTTTATCTTGTTAGTATATTTATGAAGTCTAGTTATTGTAGTGACATTTTCGTATGTATTCTTTCATAAAATTATCATCAATACCTTGTTTTCGCATTGAGTTCAAGACTGATATGTGTTCTATTGGGTCAAAGGCCTTTTCATAGTCTACGTAAGTCAAACAAAGTGGTTTGTTGTGTATTTTATTCATCAAAACAACAGAATGGAAAAGATAGTAATCGACCACTCTCTGAAAGACAAACCTGTCTCGACTAAACATCAATATTGATACATCTTCCTGAGAAAACTCAAGATACAATCGCAAGGGTATGGTGGAAAATATACTACTTAAACAATCAGAAAACAACAAGGAAAACAGTAATTCCAAAACTCAGAAAACATCGCCAACAAATAAACTACTCGGAGGATTCAAAAGTGAACCTCCAAGTTTAGTTAACTCACTCAAATACAAAGGTCACATGGATACATCACAAAAATGGTCCAAGAAGTCAAATGGCGTACTGATTCAAGGCGACAAAACCAAGAGCATACACAAAACGACACCTGGAAACTACACCAAACTACTCACAGAAAATGTTACAAAAAAGAAAAAAAAACAAAAAATAGAGAAAAAATAATCAGCTTGAAAGCCCCCCGCCTTAATAACAGATAAACTTCAAATCAATACACAAAAAACATATACATACTTATTTCTATTGATATTCAGACCATCCTCACTTCAATGCTAGGATTACTGAGGCAGTTTTGCTTGCCTAGCATATGGGCTGACTCTTTCAATTTTCGAATTTTCCAGTGTTCTTCCTGATCAATTATCTCAACCTTGTTCCAGAGGGGTAGGTGGTCTCCCTTTTCTTTCCATACATGGTCAGCTATACCCGATTTGTTGGTTTCACCTTTACTCACCGCTTTTCGGTGTTCTTCCACCCGAACCTTCAAGGGGCGACATGTTTCATCTGTGTATTCGTGCCCACAGCTGCACGGTATTGAGTATACACAGTTTTTGGTGTTCGATAACTCGGTGGATGGTTTGGTGCGGGAGAGGTAGCTGCGTAGCGTTGATCTGCTTCTGAATACGGCCCGGATATTATATGGGGCGCAGATCTTCTGGATCTTCTCAGACACATTCTTAAAGTAGGGGAGACAGACTGTAGTTGGTTTATGATTGTCATCCTCCTCCTCCTCCGTCACTCTCCTTTCTCTAATGGTGACAGTTAAGCCTTTGGGGTAACGGCCGAAACGTTGTATGAAAAACAACCAAGGTGAGGATGGTCCGAATATCAATAGAAATAATAATATTACCTCATCTCAAAAATTCTGAGATATAATATACATACTTCTCGAAGACCACAAAAAAAGATTTTACCAATAAACCAACAGCCAGACTTATAAATCCAGTCAAAGATGAAATAGGTAAAATCATACCTGGAGAATTAACACAGAGATTTTAGAAAAAAAAAACTTTTACGGATTTAACCAGTACCCAACAAACCATAGATTGGTTTGAAAAAAATGATGGTAAAGAGAGAGCCACTTTTATACACGTTGACATTATGGATTTCGATCCCTCTATAACAGAAAAAAAACTTTGAAAACGCCTTAGCAATGGCCAAGACATACACTAACATTAGCAACTCTGATACTAACAAAATCAAACAATGTAGAAAATCGATTTTATCCAATAACGATGAACAGTGGTTTTAAAAAAGCAACATCTCCAACTTTGACGTTTCTATTGGCGCATAAGATTGCGCCCCTTTATCAAACTTAATTGGAATTTTATAAAGAATAAAAACTGACTTCTCAGAGATATCCAACATTGGTTTAGATAGAGACGACGGTTTCATTGTACAACAGCCAAAATTGTGACAAAATTGAGAAACAATAAAAAACAATAGAATTTAAGAAAAATGGTTTCAAGATAAAGTAAATGAAAACGTCAAAATCGTCAACTTTCTGGACATTGCCTTCAATCTCAGTTCCAAAACCATCGAACCATATACAAAAATTAATATAAAATCCAATCATCCACCAGCCACTATGAAACAAACAGGTCCCTAGTTAAGTTTATACTAGATTAGCTTCAAATTCATCAAATGAATTTTCTTTTAACTGCCAAACTTACCAGAAAGCACTTTAAAATAGTGGATTTGTGAAATATAAACTGAAATTTAATAATAAACTCCAAAACAAACAAAAAAAGGTCCAATATAATCAAAAGATTTAGGAAAGGGAAATATAATTTGGTTCACTCCTCCGACTAAAAATATCAATGATTGCAGTTACAGATCCTTGCCAATTACACATCAATCCATCAATTAATTAAGGGATCTATACAAAAAAAAACTTTTCTTTGTGATGACTAAGAAGTCAAAAAAATGAACAAGATTATTGTTTGATCGATACAAGGCTAAACTCTCAAGTACAGAAAATGAAAGCATTGTCAATTGAAACATCACCATTAGCAGAGAGAGGAAGAAATTTCCCCGATGGCAGGAAATAGCCTATTGTATTGTTTTGTTACCAGAAAAAAAAACTATTGTTATAAAGATCGCTCAAAGACAGGAAGTAAACGAAAGCATAAAAGGGGTTTATAAACGATAGCATAATTATATTAGTCAAGGAGTGATTATTTTTATCCAATGCCGTTTATACGGAAACGATCAGATCATTGCAATCTTTTTATCCTGAAACTACTGCATCCACTATTCTCATCGGCGTTTAATTATATATATATATATATATATATATATATATATATATATATATATATATATATATATATATATATATATATATATATATATATATATCAACATTTATACTTCCGAACATATATGTAGATACGTTTATGTGGAAACGATCAGATCATTGCCATTTTTGTGCCCTAATTTATTCACTTTCCACCAACAGTACAAACTCCTTAACAAAAGATCCAAGCTTATATCTAAATGCAGACACGAAAACATACTTATTCTACAATGTCTAAAGCCACACCACGAATCTGAAAATTAACAACCATCCTTTTTCGAATTTTTTTCGATAATAATGATAATGATCAAAATAATAACAACAATATTAATAATCATCATAACAATAACGACAGCAACAACAACAATAATAATAATAATGATGATAATATTAATTATAATGATGATAATAATAATGCAGAAAGATAAAGGTGGAATATAAAGTAGCTAAATTAATAAAAAGATATACCTCCAATTAAAGGAATAATCAAACAGAAGTTGAAGCCCAAATGGTAACACGGTTTGAGAAAATGGCTGACTTTTACCGCCAAAACCTGGTGTTCAGAGCATACGCCAAGAAATGTTACAGGGGGATAGGTGGACGGCTAGTGGAGATTAAAGAACTACCTTCAATTTTAAAAAAATCTAGAGAAATTCTGGGCAAACATTAGGGATGGCTTAGGAGAGAAGACGGAAGAATGAAAGCTGAAAACTTACTGGAATAGAGCGTTATCACAGTGAAAGACGTCCATGATGCTCTGTGCAAGACACACAAGGTGAAAAAGCTAGGAATTAATAAAATCTCTAATTTCTAGCTAAACACACTCTCATCTGCCCAAGTAAATTTAATAAAATATCTGTCCAACACCATTAACGTTCCACATGAAGCACCTGAGAAGTTGGGCAATGGCACCACTTCCCTCTGAAAAGCTGTAAAACAAAAGAACCAAAAAGCTACAGACCCATCACCTGCCTCACAACCACCTATAGATTAATTGCGTCATTCCTATCAAATAGAACGTACTCCCACCTTGAAAACAATAACATCTTTCCCCGGGAACAGAAAGGCTGCAGAAGAAGTTTTTTGTGGATACAAAGACCAACTTCTAATTAATAAAATGATGCTCGAGAACTGTCGAGCCAAACACCGTAATCTAAATACTCCCTGGATAGATTACCAAAAAGTGTTCGACAGTGTACCACATACTTGAATACTAAAAGACTTTGAAGTACATAAAATTGCAACAACTATAATTGATTTCTTCTAACATAGCATCACACTATGGAACACCGAACTCCTCAACCACAATAAAGGTACCTTTAAAATCCAGGATTAACTGTGGAATCTTCTCATGAGATTCTCTTTCACCCCTCCTAAACCGGTAAAAAAGAATAAGCCACATATTCTTCATGGATGATTTTAAACTCTTTGCAAAGGGTGGCCCTGAGCTAAGGAGGCTGTTGCCAGTTGTTAAGAAGTTCAGTGATGATATTGGAATGATATCTGGACTCAATATGTGTGCAATGGCAACTTTTAGGCAAGGAAAATTGACAACAAAATATATCCTTTCAGATCTGGACACAACCATCCAAGAACTTGAAAAGGAAGGAACCTCTAAATACCTCAGAATTAATGAAGGCAATGGAATCCGCCATGCATTCATAAAAAAGAATTAGAAAAGGAGTACTACAGAAGGGTTAGAGATATCCTTAAAACTGAGCTTAACTCTAAGAACCGCATCCAAGTCATCAACACTTCGACAATACATATAGTATAGTACAGCTTTAACATCCTAAACCGGAACGTGACTGACATATGCAGAATGGATGCTAAAACAAGGAAACTTCTCACCAACAACAGAATGCACCACCCCAAAACGCAGGCGTAGATCGACCCGACCTCCCCTGAAAAGAAGATAGTAGTCCAACCATTGGACTTCGCGTCCAGCTGCAGGCAAATTACGACTGGATGTTGACTCTGGTGAAAAACACAGAAACAGCAAAAGAGATTCACTCAGTTGTGGTTGAATGCAAAGCATTTCCAGATGAACTAAACATGACCGGCACAAACCAACAAGTCGCTACACGCGTTCCAACAAAGGTTGTAAAAAAATGTAAAAACTATAGCCAAGCAACAAGGAATATAAATATTAAAAGAACACTGGAAACAGAAACCTCTCTGCAGTTAATATCCATTTCGGGCCCAAGATAAATCATAAGCATCAAATAATAGCAGAAAAAACAGGAGCCCAAGACATCATAGATACCACTAGGAAACTCAATTGGCAATGGGCTTGTTATGTTGCAAGAATTGCAGACAACTGATGGACATCACGATTCATACCATGGATCCCCAGAGATCAAATGCAGAACCGAAGCCAAATATGGAGCAGAATATGAGATGGTGAGACGAACTGGGTAGGTGCAGAAAGTATTGGCTCCGCGACGCCCACGAGAAAAAGGTGTGGCGAATCCTGGGGAAGGTCTATGTCCAACGATGGACAATAAAGGACTGATGATGATGGTGATGATGATGATCCTTGCTTGAATGATCCTGTTATTTTTTACAAGTACTATGCTAGTATGCGTATATTTGTTGATTTGGATTAAATAATTACGAATAGATAATTAAGAAAATGTTCAGTTCTCTCCTTTGCCTTATATCATGACACAAAAATCATTGATGTCAAACGCAAGTCCAGGTCGGGGGCTGAAGTTAATTTTTCCACCGTAGCAACAAGAACCATTACAACAATGACAAAAACAATAATCACCTAATTCAGAGGAATAAACTCTTCACTGTTCGTCGCGTCATGGAAAACCTAACTGATGTATAAATTTGATCTTAATTTGAAATCATTTGGTGACTCTCGTACTGACTGAGCCAAACTGACAATTCTTACAAGAAAATTATTGTTACAGTTTTATTTATTAAAAATACAATATAAAAGTAACTCTACGCATCTTCAGTTGGAATAGAAGTGGAGTTTTCTTTCGAAATATTCCATCTAAAATTAAACAAGATCCGACTATAACGGGTGTATCACCTTTAAGTTAGAAATTAAATACGAAACTCTTCTTTTAGCTAGATATCGAAAACGTCACTTCCTCCTCCGACCCCTATGGAACCCCTGGACGAACATGGTCCAATACTCATTGGCCCTAGGACCCCTAGATGGTCATGACTCTGGCCCCGGGTCTTTGCAGCCGGATGCTCCATATCTGTGTCGTACTTTGCTAAAAAGGTACCGACCGTAGCGGGATACTTCGCAACTTTGTCTCGAAGACCAATTCGCAAATTTGTGGTGGGTTCCTACAGGATGCCCAAATATTGTGATCATAGTAACCTTAGCTTTGTGAATAGTCTTAAACATCTGCCCCTTGAATAAAAGCAATGAAGCTATTACTTCTCTAGTACCCATATATCGTACTGAGTTAAGCATTATAGAGCCAGTGTGTTGAGTTACATAAATGGTCTCCAACCTTTCTTCGTGATACGATCCACAAATATTACTGAGAGACTTAGAAAGAACACTCGAACTTGATAAAAGCGATATTGAAATATAAAAGAAACGCCTTCGAGAAAAAGAAAATGGCTGAATCAGCATATTCTAAAGTCCAGTGCGACTAGAACATAACGTTTGATTAGTTAAAATCATCATCATCGTCATCATCAGTCTTTCAAAATCTATCGTTGGACATAGACCTTCCTCGGGATTCGCCACACTTCTCTATCATGGGCGTCGTGGAGCCAGTATTTTCTGAATCTCTCTTGCTCGTCTCTCCATCTAATATTCTACCAGCCTCGGTTCCACATGCGATCTCGGGGGATCAATGTCGTGAGTTGCAATGTCCATCGGTTGTCTGCCATTCGTGCAACATGGCCAGCCAACTGCCATTTGAGCTTTTTAATGGATTCTATGATGTCCCTGACTCTTGTCTTTTCCCGGGTGTACTGCGCTGTCTTGTGGTCTCTCCATGTGAGGCCTAGCATAATTTTCTCATGTGCACGTTGCATAGTTCTCAATTTGTGGATCTGTCTCTTAGTTAGGTTCCATGTTTCAGCTCCATAAGTGACTATTGGGAGGATGCATTTGTTATACAACCTTCTTTTAGGATTAATGGGATCTTCTTATTTTTGATGGTTGAGCTTGCTCTGCCAAAGGCTTGTCACCCTAGTGTGATTCTTCGCTAGATTTTTTCTTCTTTTGAGGGTCTCATGGAGATTCGTTGTCTTAGGTAGATGTAGTGATTTACTTTCTCCAGTTTCGTGTCTTCGATTCTGATCTCAGTGTTTTTATCTCCGATGTGGTTGTTGCACACGATCTTTGTCTTGCTAAAGTTCATATGTAGGCCGACTTTCTTGCTCTCTTCGTTTAGTTCATCTATCATCATTAGTTGAATAGAATAGCGCGCTGTAAATCAATAATGGAAGTTAGTGTAAACAAACAAAATTATCTTATTTAATGTTTTTTACGAGTATATATTTTATACATAACTGTATCTCAATGTTTTATCACAGCAGTTGTATTCTTTTTTATCCAACAATTATTTAATGAAAGTGGTCTTCAGTCGTCAAATGCATCACATGAATTATTTTTTAATTTTTTTCAGAGTTTCAAGAAAATTTCGACCAATCCCAATCAATTTTAACTGAGTTTTCAATTAAATTTTTAATTTATTGTAGTTTGATTTAATTTTTAGATTGACTGAACAGTCAATGAATTATTTAGTTTATTGATTCTTAACCTTTTTATTTCCACACCCCTATAATAGTTGTACCTTACTTCCACCTACCCATTTTTAACATTTTTTTACCGAATGGTTACTTTAGAATGGGTACTGTAAATCTGTGGAAAAAATAAATTTTAATACATTATGTTCATCAAGATATTGTATAAGCACCTCGTTAGAGAATGCCCAAAATAATTAGAGAAATTCTCACTTTTTTTCCTGTGGATTCGCACCCCTACCAAAATTGTTCACGCCCCTTTAGGGGGCACGCCCGCCGGTGAAGAACAATTGATTTGATTCGTTTTGTTTGTGTTTTTTTTTTTTTTTTTCTGATCGGACTACGTTTTAACTTTAATCAAAAAACGGACTGTTCTGTGAATCGACCCATTAGACACCAAATGGGAATCAAACTCACTAGCGATGGCCAGTAAGATTAACTTACTAACTAGTATTTTACAACAAGCGTATTTTAGAATTCAAGAACTTTGATGCTGTTAGAAGGTTTTCTTTTTATCCATCAAATAGTTGAGAGTATACCTCGTACCTTTCCATTGCCAGTCAGGTGGTCAATATCCGCAAATGAGAATTAATGAAGTAACTTTTGTATGCTTTGTTATGGTTGGTTCACAGCAGCTGAATGAGAACCAAAAAAAAAGGACTTTGCTATGGAAATCCCAGAATGACATCCAAAGCTCTGTCTCTATAGCTGACACCGGAAGGGGAGAGCCGCTTGAATAACGTTTCTCATGGTACAATGAACAGTCAGATCATCTGCCTACCGTCTCATAAGGTTTGTTTTACTAGCTGATTCCACTTTATGTGAAATGGATCGGCTCTCTGGGGAGAGAATCCTGGACTCAAATGTAAAGGCTATTCTACGTTGACACTCAGAGATCTGAGACCAGCTTTGTTGAGGAGTCATTCCCTAAAATGCTTATTTCCATTTCTCAGTTATCAGGGGAAGACGTTTTGCTCATTGATTCCTAATCGTTGGTGTACAACTGAGTGGCTGCTTAGGGATGAGAAGGGAGAAGAGTGATACATTAGTGGGTAGAGAAGGAAGGAGAGAAAAAGGGCGGTGGGGTAACTTGGGTAGAATTTTTTTTTTGATGTGGATCTCAATATTCCAACTACCAACTGCATTACCTGAATTCGGTCAAATACGCTAAGCACAAACACTGAAATGACTGCAAAGAAATGGATAACCATGGGCGTCAGCTAGGGTGTCAGCTAGGGCGTGGCAAACGGGTCATTTGCCCTCCCACCTGGATCAGACCTTCTCACTGGGAGTGACAGGATTTCAAAGTTGGAACCTTGAAGTTGATAAAAGATAATGGTGCAATTGTTTCTGTAAGCTTAATCTAATGCTCCCATACAAAAAAAAGACTGTATCATTATTTGCTGGTAATAGGATTACTGCTAAGATATATTTAGATTATACCCTTTCGTCTCCGCTGCCAGGAAATATGTCCTTTTGCCTACACTCAAGAAAAGTGGCAACTCATAAGGATGACCCCTGTATTATCTATTAAAATGGGTAAATAGACAAATTATATTGTTTACGTATTTTGCTAGACCGGTCAGCGATTTTTTCGGTCGGCTGGAAGAGTTGGGAAGAGTTGGGACAAGCAGTTGGCCTAATGAATAAGATTACACGAAGGAGAATCATCATCATCATCATCATTAGTCTTTTAGCGTCCGTCGTTGGACATAGACCTTCCTCAGGATTTACCACACTTCTCTATCATGGGCGTCGCGGAGCCAGTACTTCCTGAACTTGTCTAGCTCGTCTCTCCATCTAATATTCTGCCGGCCTCGGTTCCACATGTGATCTCGGGGGATCCATGTCGTGAGTTGTGATGTTCATCGGTTGTCTGCCATTCGTGCAACATGGCCAGCCCATCACCATTTAAGCTTTTTAATGGATTCTATGATGTCCCTAACTTTTGTCTTTTCCCGGATGTACTGTGCTGTCTTGTGGTCTCTCCATGTGAGGCCCGGCATTATTCTTTCATGTGCACGTTGCATGGTTCTCAATTTGCAGGTCTGTCTCTTGGTTAGGTTCCATGTTTCAGCTCCATAAGTGACTATTGGGAGGATGCATTTGTTATACACCCTTCTTTTTAGGATTAATGTGATCTTCTTATTTTTGAAGGTTGAGCTAGCTTTGTCAAAGGCTTGCCATCCTAGTGTGATTCTTGGCTTGATTTCTTCTTCTTTTGAGGGTCTCATGGAGATTCGTTGTCCCAGGTAGATGTAGTGGTCTACTTCCTCCAGGAAAAGATGGAAAGTATACAGAACAGAAGAAGGAAAGAAATAATGAATTCGGTGAAGAGGAAGAGAGCTAAGATATGTGTGGAAGAGAGTGGGTTTGTGAGCGTCAGTGAAAAAACAACAAAGAAACAGAGCAAGCATACAAAATAGATTTTCTTGGTATGTTTCTTTTTTTAAATAGAAGAGATATAAATAAGGGAAGAAATTTTGGTAGAGAGGAAACGATAATTTAGATGAGCGAGAGATACGGTGAGAGAGAACAAGAACAGAATTCCAGTGACGTGTCTACGCACCACTGAAAGGGAACCTGTGGATAAGGGGGTGGGGACCACTGGAGGAGAAGCCACGAATAAGGTAACCATTGAAAAGGGATCCATGGATTGTGAGAACCCACTGTAGACCGCGGATAATGGGCACTGAACTGTGACCCACGGATAAGGGGGCTGTTCGAAGGGAAATTATAAACACTATAAATTATAACCAAATAAAGACATTAATCGAACGATGCGTCCACATTCCACTTGCTAAAACAATGCAATGTCTTTTACTTACATCACTCATCTGTGACAGGCGGAAAAGATTCACATTCAATATATATATATATATATATATATATATATATATATATATATATATATATATATATATATATATATATATATCGTGAACTGTGCTATAACGAACCGCGTAGTATCAGGGGGTGTCTGTGATGAATGTTTTTGATCTGTACAATATGTATATATTGGAACAGTGCTATGTCGGGGATACCTGTAACAGTATAATAATTGCATCTTTGATATCGCTAAACCCGTTGTATCGGAGGATATCTGTACAAATAGTATCTTTATAGTGCCAATATGAGGTCAGGTAAAAAATAAATCTTCCTAAAGAAAGAATGTCTGATCAGATCGTTTTGTTTTATTCCTCGAATCTTTATGATATCATTTTTTTTCATCCTCTGAACGGTGGTATTTCAAGTGGTCGTAAAAACAGAGTCCAGCTCCGCATAGTAACTGTATATTAAATTGAACCCACTATAAAACATGACGTAACGGGCGGAAACTATCCGATTTTGTTGTATTCTCTAAGTTAGAGCATTGTGAAGATACAGGGCTAAGAATTGATTTCGGGACGGACTGACCTATAGACCTACAGACCCCATCACAGATATGCGTGAGCGCGTATCTACAAAACAATTTCAATCTATAATCTGAAGCCTACGAATGCCGGTAACATAACTTTATATTGATCACGAGAATTGGTTTTAAAAATGATAAATAATTGTTTTTTGATGACAAGAAAGAACATACCATAAAAAACGGAAACTATGGATATTTTTTTATCATAGGAATTTATTGAAAAAAGAATAAATTACATCAGTCAACTGGGGACAAACTTTCTTATAGAGATGTGGGTGAATATATCTAGAAAGCAAGGATTATAATCTTCGGGAAATTTTTTTTTTTTTTTTTTGACACCAGATTGACAAATCGACATCTCGACAAATTGCTATTCTTATATTTGTCCCCGCTCATTGGTCGTTCTGCTTTTGCCAAAGGTGTTTTCGTTTTACTAATTTCACTATTATGTTATGGAGAATTAAAACTATTTTTGAATTCAACAACTCTCTTCGGTCTTTACACTCTCACTCTCTCTCTCTCTCTCTCTCTCTCTCTCTCTCTCTCTCTCTCTCTCTCTCTCTCTCTCTCTCTCTCTCTCTCTCTCTCGTCGAATCAGTGTTTTCATCCTAACGAAATTGCGTGCTCGTGTTTGCTAACTTGACAATCCGACAAGATGGCATTGGTGTTTTTCAATTTACCATTTTTATTTTTCTTTCTTATTTAACGACTTATCTGATATAAGAAATACTATTTCACAGGTTTCATTCTCACTCAATGTTATCATTGAAAGGATATTTTAAAATGATAACATTTTTTTTGAATATCAAAAATGAAAAATATAAAATTAAAATGAACATACGAACACACGGACACACATACAAAAATATGTAACATTATTATACGCAAATTTTTGTTCCAATTGATTTTCATTCTGTTTTCCCCTAGGAAGTTTGAAAATTCCTTAATTTGGTCTCCGTTGAATCCAACAGAAGTCTACATCATAGAAAAACAGCAGTTCTACTCTGCTCGTATGGTCAAGGAAAGAGCTACCATCTAGAATTTAATGTCCCATGAAAGCACATAACACACTGAAGACCCTTAGGACTCTGTCACTTTCTCAATTATCTGGCATAGTTCCAACGTAAAATCTTTGATCAAAGCGTTTTAATCGAGACGGGAGATGATCCCCAAATGACTAATACGTATCATTCAGATTGAGCGAATATTTCAGTTAATCATTAAGCTTCTTTTGCGGTTTGGGCTCGGGTCGGATGTTCGTGCTGGGAAGTACGCTAGCATTCACTCATCGTAGTAGGAAAATAGAGAGATCTTCGGCCATCTTTACTTTGTTAATCTCCAATCCAGCCCGGTTAAACTTAATCTCTTTGTTTTCAGATAACTTCCGACAGAAATCTGACTGGGTTTATTTAGGAGAACGTACTTGTTGACGTAATACCTCGATCCAATTATCATTCATTAAATTAAATCAACAGTTTACCCGATTCGCCCACTTCTGATGAGAAACCGATGTACGTATTGCCATGGCACTCAAATCAATATTCGATGTTCCGTTATCTCCCGGGACGAAATAGATTGATGGTTATAAAATTCACCCACGACACGCAAAAAAAGAAAACTCTCCACGAAGGAGCTATTGCAGATGACCGATCGAGGACACGATTTCGTAGAGGACTTATGAAGAAAGAAACGATATCTCTAATAATTGCAGTCATGAACAAATGTATCAAAACAAGCTGAAGCGGAAATAGAGAGAAGAAGAATAGAAAATGTCGCCTTTTTGTTGATAAAAGGGCAATATTATGAACATCATGAGTGGATGCAGTAAGCTTGCTCCGAAAGAATATTAAAAAAAAACAGGGACGAAAAAGTACAGACAGTGATGCACTGGGAACGGTTTGAATTCGACCATGTTAACTAATGGTATTAGCACGAGCCGGAAGTTGCACTAGAACCACCATCCAAGCGAGATTACAGATTTGATAGACATGGACAAGGAAAATAATACTTACCAGATCGTTGACGTTGATACGCTTGCAGGCTACGTGATGAAGACGAGAGAAAGTGAACGAAAAATACCAGGACTGGGAAACCTAGAGCTGAAACATGGAACCCAACCAAAAGATTGACCTTCAAACTGAGAACCATTCAAAGTGCACCACAGAGGATCATGCTCAACCTCAAACGGAGAGACCAAGAGATAGCACGGTATATTAGGTGTCAGAGATATCATAGAAACCATTGTCTAGTTCATCTATCCATATTGAATTTTATCGGCCTCGGTTTCGCTTGAGGTCTTTGGGGATCCAGGTTGTGAGTCGTGATGTTCATCGGTTGTCTTTCATTCTCGCAACATGATCAGCCCATGGCCATTTGAGTTTTCTGATAGAGTCTATGATGTCCCATTAGAAAATTCAAATGGCAATAGGCTGGCCATGTTGCAAAAAATGTCAGACCATTACTGGACATCCCGGCTCACAACGTGGATCTACAGATGTTCGAAATAAGTTCAGATACAATTGTCCAAAAACGGACTCTAACACTAGAATCGAAATTGGATTAATCGAAAATTCAAAGAAGGATTTAGACTGTCCAGATCACGTCGTCGCTGGGGTCGGTTAAGATACAGAAGGAGACTTGGTGTTACAACCCCCCCCCATAAACTACATAACACTTTCTCTGCTCGTGATCTTTTTCTGCTCTCTTCCTTCCTACCCTTTCAATTAACTAACTTTACTTTTCCCCTTCGCCTTCAACCCAACCAACTCAGACCAAACGAATTTTTTCTCCCGTTTCTTCCTGCCCTCTTATTAAAACTACCTAACTGTCTTTTCTACAATCTAATTACTACTTATCTATTCCTCCCCTCTCACTTCTCTCCCTCCTATCAAACTGACTTTATTATCACCTCCTCCTTTTTCAATCCCCTGTGTAAACTATTTACCTGTCTTTCTCCCTCTCTTTCCTTACCTGCTTATTAAGCTACCTAACTCCCCTTTCTCTTCCACTTTTATACCTTATAGTTTAACTATCTAACAACCTTCTCTCCCTTCTTTCTACCCTTTTATCAAACCACCTATCCCAAGTTTACAGTAAAAAAAATATTCTAATTGAATTTTTATTTATCCAATGTATAGTGAAAAAAAAATAATATATTTTCATGAAAAAATTTGTTTTGCTAAATCGAATCTTTACCCTAATCTTTTACAAATTTGTAATTTCGAAAATGAAGAAAAGAACTTGACCCTGAATCGGATCAATCTATTTATTCCAATCCCATGCATATTTTCTGGTTCAGAGAGAGACTAATTCTGTATCATACATATATTAAGGGGTCTAATTTCAACGTCCCTGGATATATTGGGGTTAGGGACGGTGCCTAATTCAAACCCCATACATAGTCTGTACGGGTAATTCAGTATCAGTAATCCGAACTATTTTTTTGATGAAGAACCGTGAATCATTAACAATTTTTTTCAACTATTTAACTTCATCTAAATTTTTGTCGCGTTCTATAGCAACTGAACCCAGTCCGGTTTCCTTTCAGCGGTGAGTGAATAAATTAACAGATTGCGATAAAGATTAATTTCTGGGTGATTATAGAATTCACAATTTAAATTAATTCTCGACTGCTCTTGGAACTTCCAGGAAAAAATACAAATCACGACCCTCTATGCAGGAGTTTGGCTTAGATAACACCCCACCGCTTTTACCACCGTGCTACAGGGATCAGTGTCAAGCCTGGGTCCAAACCAAGTACTTAAACTCATCCACTATCCGAATCTCTTCTGCACCATCTTTCTTATCAGCTAGTATATCAGTATCACTAATCAAATTTATTCATTTATTTAATTCATCAAATGAAATGCTTCCAAATAGTATCAATGATATTGTGCAACTACTTAACTTCATCTCAATTTTTGTTGCTATTTATCGCAAGTGAACTCTCTCTCCTCTTCGGCGGTGATTGAATAAAATCACAACGTGGATTACAATAAATGGCGATTTCTGGATGAGAATCAAACTCACGATCCTTTTGCATTTTTTCTGATGCTTCTAAAACCATAGAAACATAATCGACAAATCTCAAGTGGTTTAAATATTCTCCATTTTATTCCATTATTATTACTTAGTCCAGTTTATTTCCATTCCCTCCCAATCAGCTTTCTTAAAGATGCTTCCAAGTCTCGCTGTAAATAGATTATAGTAATTTCCACAAGTCGAAATAAGGAATAAGATCTGGGTGAGAATCCAACTCATGACATTATGCCAGAGGGTGGAACGATTAACGAAATCCAATCCATTCATTTATTTTATTAAATAAAGTATTGCCAATTATTTTTTTTTTTTATTCTATTTACGATCATCACAATTTTTGTTGCTCTGTATTGCAACTAAACTCAGGTTGGTTTCCATTCGGCAGTGACTGAAAATGAATTAACAGCGTGGATCGGAATGAAGAATAAATTTCGGTTGAGAATCGATCTCGTGAATAGATAATTTTTTCACAGCGAGCCTTGAAGGCATCTTCCAGAAAACTGGCTGAGAGAGAATGGAAATAAACCTTCCTTTGTCTCTGTCTATCTTCACTCCTTCCTTTCTTTCTTTTTTTCTATAGCCAATAATGCCTGTATACCTTGGCTTCTTTTTTCTTTCTTTCTTTTTTCTGAGTCAATGACGTTGTCATGCTTCCTTTCCTCCTTCTCTCTTTCCACAATCTTTCATATAATTATTCTCCCCAGTCTTTCTCTATTTGTGTTGTATTAAAATCCATACTCTGTCCTTTTCTGTCTACGTTTCTTTCGATAGATCAAGAGTGTAAAGATAAATAGACAAAAAAGCAGACATCTGAAAAGGCAACCATGTTTATTTACACACATTACGCAAGAAACGCTTCCCTGATAGCGATCCAAACTCAAATATCTCTTTTTCTCATGATTGGTCATATTTTTCGGTGAATCAACCAATGGGAAGCTGTGAATATTCCGTTGGAGTTGTGACAAGACAATTAATGTAGTTGATGATAATAATAGAAATGAAGAAAGAAACGAGACGTTGAATCGTAAGTGAATACAGACAACTGACTCAAAAGGAATACAAAGCAGACACGACTCAGTGATGGACATAGGTTTCGGGAACTAGGTATTCTGTAAGATTAGGTTTGTTAAACAAGGTATATGGTAAGGTCTCCGTTAACCGTAGACACTGAACATACAAAAAAACAAGAAATTGAAAAATACATATACACCCCAGGTACTTTCATGTTTCCACTCCTATCTTGATTCCCTAGAAATTGTGCTATCGACTTGAATCAGACAGTATCGGTGTTTAATAAGTTTGGCCAAGTCTGACACAAGGCCAAAGAGCCGACGACGTTTGGGGGCCGGTCGGGAATTTTTTCATGCGCCAACTTTGTGTATAACTCTTTGTCCATCTCTATCATCCTATTTGTAAATAAGAGAAAGAAAATAAAAAGAATTGTTGTGTTTTGAAAACATCATATCAACTCTTTCCTAATTGATCAAGAATTATCAATGATATCAAGAATCTGATTGGTTAACAGATGAGCAGATCATTCCGTAATTTTGCTTGTTTTTTAAATCAACAATGGACAGGTTTCATTGAGAACAATGCAATACTTCCCTTTTCATGCCGATCTCTTCAAATGTTTCTGGGATATATATTATTTCCAATCCGATATACATTCGTTCTATCTTTCTGTTTTTGAGAATTTCCTCGGGCAATCAAAATCGTTTTTTTCTATTTTTTTTTTGTTTTCTTCCTCTCTTTCTTCATATATACATATAAATATATATATATGTTTGCATTCGTGTGTGTGTATATATATGCATATATGTATATATATATGCATATATGTATATATATATATGCATATATATATATATATATATATATATGTATATATATATGTGTGTGCATATATATATATATATATATATATATATATATATACTCACAATCGGAGGGAATCTGGTCTGAGACAAGTTGCGATAGAAAGAGATTCAAATATTAAGATGAAAGTAATTAGTAACATAAAAACTGAAAAATTGTTGATAAAGATACACAATACTTTACTGCGAGTGCTACATTCTGATTCTTGGCAGAGGGACCTAGGAGCGACACTGTGAAACCCGGGTGGCTGAAGTTGGTACAAATGTATCAGATCTGGTCCTATCGACCTTCTCCAGGACATTTGGTACAACTTTCATGAAATCTGGTGAAATTCGATAGGGATGCCAAACCAACCATTCTACGGCAAAATTATATAGAAAGAATCAATTGTGGTGAAAGCAGCGGGACAAGCCCGCACAACAAGCAGAAAGGAAATATTTCATTAGTGCAGTTTCTTGATAGACAAGGGTTAACGTTTCAAGGAGACATATCTCTAGAAGACGGCAACTTTACCCAGTTGATGAAATTGCGTGCAAAGTATGATTCACAATCCTGGAATGTTCATCAAGCTGCCGAAGGCAAGCAAGAAAAAAGTCACTCATTTGGATTAGCAGAACGAATTGTTTACAATCATGGCAAACCAAGTTTCAAGAAAATAATTGTTGGAGATGAAACACAAACAGAAAAAATCTCTTTTCATTCAGGTATGATGAATATACTGTCTGACAACTTTCTTTATGTATTTGCTCAGTTAGCCAGTTCCTTTGTGTCCAAAAAGGCTTTCTTGTTTTTTTTCACAGACAGACAGATATAAAAAGTGACACGATAGTTCCTGCTTTAAAAGATATGCTAATTCGAATGAGGTTATCTTTATCCAACCACAGGGGAGCAAATGTACGGTGGTGCAACCAATATTCTGAGGAAAAATCAGGTATTGCTTCCAAAATTTCGACTATCTAACCGAGAGTTTGGGTTAAACATTGCCATGGGCATTTCTTGGGTTTATCAGTGAAATACACCAGTTGTAAATGTTAAATCCCTGGTGATACAATGGGAGGCGTAGGTTTGATATACGTTCTTGTTAATTTATTTCCAAAACGATTCCATCCAAGAAAACTTTGAAGAAATTGATACCGAGGAATATGCACACAAGTCGTGCTTGCTTGAAAACCTTTGTGTAACACGATGGACTGTTCATGCTTCGTATTTTCAGAAAACATTACAATTTATCATATCGGACTTTCAATTCTAATGATTGCAGTCAAAATTCGAAGGGTATTATGATCATGATGCAATTCATAACGTTCGAAATAACTCCGAATTCTGATATCAATGATTGTCAAAATGTAACTGAATTATGTTCCTTACATGCATTTACTGGCAATCTAGAAAAGTCAATTTTTTTAGATTTTCACTGCAGCGGCAACTATGAGGGCGCCCCCAGCAAACACTCACTGTGTGCCCCCCCCCCTTTTAAAACCCTTTTTTTAAAAATGTAGAGCACAGGTTACAATTGATATTGTGATAATAGTAGTAATAGGCCTAATTGACTTGCTTGCTAACTGTTACTCAGCACCGAGGCACCATAGGTTCAACATTATAAACAACTGTTATCAGCATTACTGTAAAGTTGTCATTGAAGTAGAAAAATAGTGCTTTGGAACTTATATTAATATTAATAAAAATGGTTGTGTCAAAATTTTGGAAGAACTTCCATCAAAAATTTAGTGTTTAATTTAGATTCACGCATAATGGATGAAATTTAATAAAAAATAGCTCGGAGACAGAGAAATGAGTTTTAAAAATTCACTGACAGCTGGTCTAAGTTGAAGATTCAGTCATAATTTTTTTTTCAATATCAGTATTAGAAATTACAGTTTCTTTAGATCTCAGAGTAGCGAGTTACAAAAGAAAATTATCTTATGACTAGTTTACCAATGGGAGGTGTGTTTTCGCGAGAAGGTACCAGATTTTTTACGCATTTGCTAAAAGAATCAAGGGATAATACTCTATAATTCGTCTTTGATAGTTATTTCCCTTCACAAATGTAACAGACCGGGATTATCGCCCATCACAGTACTAATATCGTATTGATAGATCATAAATTCAAAACATAAATGAATTTCAAGACAGTTAGTCCAAATCTATGATTTAACTTGTGAATCGCTTTCTTTTTTCATTTTTGCTACAGCTAACTTCCATTCTATCCCCACCGTGTCCCAGTGATTCGTTATTTGGTATTGTCTTCGCTGTGATCCAAAATAAGCGAATTGTTCAGTGATTCATTCTTCCACGAACTTTACTTTCCAACGAATAAACTACACAGTAGATTAATTGCTTCATCTCGCTTAGGAAGCCTTTGTGTCGGATGTCACACGGAAATCACTCAGCACGGACACTCATTAACGAACAACGAAGAGAAAACAACAATTGATGATCCTTTGAAGGAGACTCTTTATTCTCTTTATGAAAGATTGGCTGAAGCTAGTTGTCATGGAAATAAACCCAAACAACTCGGTGACAAAAGGAAAATTTAGGTTAGCAGTAAACTGCGAGGAATTATTTATTATTACTTACTAACGGAGAAGGAGTAAGTGCGGAGATTGCATATCTCGGAGAAGGGGAGTGGTAAAATGCTGGTCACGATTATTGGTACCTTTGAATTTTTGCATAATCTGTACAATATCCAGTGGTGTAGCAAGGATTCTCAGTGCCGGGGGTCAAAGACGGCACCCGGGATAATTGTACTATATCCTAAGACAATGGTTTCAAAACTTTGAAAACACAAGGACCCCGGTTATGAATAAAATATTCTAACGAGTCGGAATTTCATGTATTTAGTTTTTAGACTAATTAAATAATGAACTACGATTAAAAGCAATGTTTGACCTTTTGAAAATAATCCATTTGAAATAGATTAAATCTATTTCGAATCTAATGTATGACACGTCTGTGTACAATAATTATCATCATCATCAGTCTTTTAACGTCCGTCGTTGGACATAGACCTTCCCCAGGATTCGCCACGATTCCCTATCATGGGCATCGGGGAGCCAGTATTTCCTGAATTTGTCAAGTTCATCTCTCCATCTTGTGTTCTGTCGGCCTCGGTTTCTTATGTGATCTCCGGGGAACCATGTTGTGAGACGTGATGTCCATCGGTTGTCTTTCATTCTTGCAACATGGCCTACCCATTGCCATTTGAGTTTTTTTAATAGTTTCTATGATGTCACAGACACCCGTTTTCTTCCTTATATACTGTGATGTCTTGTGATCTCTCCATGTAAGGTTGAGCATGATTCTCTCGTGCGCACGTTGCATACTTCTCAGTTTGCAGGCCTGTCTCTTGGTTAGGTTCCATGTTTCAGCTCCATGAGTGACTATTGGGAGAATGCGTTGGTTGTATACTCTTCTTTTTAGGATTATTGGGATTATCTGGTTCTTGAAGGTTGAGCTTGCTCTGGCAAAGGCTTGCCATCCTAAAGTGATTCTTCGTTTGATTTCCTCCTCTTTTGAGAGTCTCATGGAGATTCGTTGTCCTAGGTAGATGTATTGGTCTACCTTGCCGAGTTTTGCATTTTCTATCTAGACAGTTATGTTCTTATTCTCAACATGATTATTGCACATGATTTTCGTTTCACTGAAGATCATGTGTAGGCCGACTTTTTTGTTTCCTTTGTTTAGATCGTCTAGCATTAGTCGGAAGTCGTGTAGGTTCTCTGCGAAAAGGACGATGTCTGCAAATCTAAGGTTGCTCAAGTATTCGTCATCTATTTTGATTCCTCTATTTTCCCAGTCCATGTTCTGGAAGATTATCTCAAGGCAGGCTGTAAATAGTTTGGGTGAGCTGGTATCACTTGTTACTGCAGTTGTATATATGTTGCAGTACTTTAACGTATACAGGGTCTACACCTTGTAGGGTGATGGCCTTCATGGCCATGGAAATTTCTACAGAGTCGTATGCCTTCTTGAAGCGTGCGATCGAAGATATTGTTTCTCTTGCCACATGATTCGTAATGTCAGGTTCAGGGCGAATACTGATGCAGACCCCCAAGCATAATTTCACAGGCCCTAGGGTACCACGAACTCCAGTTCCGAAACAACTGTTCTTGGAGAAGGCATATCAATTGATAGGCATTAAAGGGCAGAGAATATTTTGTGTCCCTTGATGCTTGCACCCGTTTATACCTCACCCCTTGCCCCGCCTCCTTGCCACGCCACTGACAATATCTTCAAAAAGAAAAGGAAATTTACCAAATTTGTATCATCAGAATATTTTGATAGCATGTTCAAGGTAATTTAAGAAAAACCATTTTTCAACCTACATGTAATTTCCAAGAAGGGACAGACAAGACTGACTACTTCAGGGTCAAATGCCACTCTGACTGAGACTTCCCTATTCATTGGGGAGACTGTATGTGCAAAATTTCTAGTTTCTCCAATGAACGATTAGGCTATACACGTGACTCATTCATACATAGAAAAATGCATCTATTTCAGTCACTTGGCCGATTTAAAAAATAAAAAAAACGCTACTGTATGTGTCAAGTTTCTACTATAAACGGTTAGGTCTCTGTCCACGTGACACATACATAGATAGAAAATGCAACTATTTCAGCCACTTGGTCGGATTTTCAAAAACCAGAGAAAAAGTTTCTCTTATTCATTGAAGGAAAAGTGAGTGCGATATTCCAAGTTTCTACAATGAACGGTTAGGGCTGAACGAGTGTCGCCTACATAAATAGAAAAATGCAACTATTCAGCCTCTATGCTGGAATATTTTTTGAAAAAACAAAGAATATAAAAAAAAAAACAGTTTTCGTTCAACTGAAAAAGATCTTTAAATTTGGTCATGGAAGGGGACTTGATAAAATAGTGTCTAGATATTTTTCTACGTAGATCACATTACACTGTAGATAATTCTAGATATAATTTGAGACAATTCTAGATACAAGCTGGAAAAACTCAGGCAGTTTGTAGAACTGGGTGGTCAAAATTTTTTCTTTATAAATCTTCTAGTGAGGTTGAAATAAGCTTGTGTATGCCAAATTGCAGCCTCCTCAGTAGCCTTGAACAGTCATGATTTTGTGAGGCCCATTGTACTTGTTGTCATCGTTGATACTAGTGAAAAACAAAGTAAACTCTAGAGTCAATCTGGCGAGTAATAAAAGCACCATTCTTTAATATTTCATTGCAGATCCTTTGACAATGATGACTGCCATAAACGTTTCTTGTAGCCATCTATAAGCTCCGTGCACCCATCAACCGGTAGTTTCTCCCTCTGTTCCTCGACAATTAGTTCAAGGTCTTGAATGCTGGCAGTGTCCTTGTGGTGTACGGTATGCGTTGGAACCATGACTCCAAGATTTTCAATAGAATTGAGAGAAGGCTCCTTGCTGGTCAGTTTAAAAGTCAATTTTTCATCCTTTTCAAGAATTATTGTATGTTTTTAGGCGTATGCTTTATGTTTTTACCGTGCCGGGGCATCCAGTAATCCTTTGATTTCATGATTCCTTTGATACGGGCAAGACCTCCTGTCATTCTGGACCCCACTCCATGCTTATATCTAGGTAGGGTGTTCTTTCTCTTACAAGCTTTATTTCGTCGTCAATAAACACATCGCTACTGTGCATTATTTCGGTTGCAACTGTCCACAGAACATTTGCCCGAAAGGATTTGGATTTATCCAGGTACTTGCTAAATATCAGTCATTCCTTTTTTTATGTTGTTTTCTTTTCGGGACGATGTCTTCCTCGGCTCAAAAGTTAAAAAAAACCATAGATAGATAGATATTGAAAGGCTAAGATATGAAACGACCAAGATTTGTAGAGACTGGGTTAGAACGTGGTACAAACAAACACACACACAAATAAATTGTAGATAATAATGATGGCTTCCTAGAATGCTACAAAAGACAAAGACTTAACTTCCATGAATTCCAGGACTTCGTTCACCCGTATACCCTGATCATTGTGCTGTTCCTGTCTTTTGATATTTTTGTTCAATAAAAGATTCTGGAGTTTACTCAGAACCCGGGTGACTCGGACATTGAATCGAATATGCCCAAGGCCCAGACCACAATAACATTCGCCATTCATGTTTCCCAGACTTACCTTAACCCTTTATATTTTTCTTTTTTTTTTTCACCATCATCATCATCATTATTATTATTATCATTATTATTATTATCATTATTGAATCAATACAGCTTATTGTTCACATTGGATCCTCAGACCTTCAGCTCGAGAAACGTTTTCTTTCTTTCTTTTTCTTTCTCTTTCTTCTTCTTTCTCTTTCTCTCCCTCCTCCTCTCTCTCTCTCTCTAGTCTTCATATAAAGAGGGAGATAACACATTTGCGTGTGTGCGTTCACGCCTTCCTGCAAAACTACAGAATTGTTTGAACCGAAATTTGACTCACAAAAAGTTGTTTTTTTTATGTTAGACGTGCGATAGGTTAACTGATATCGCATTAATTTTTTCCTGAAAAAAAAGTGTTATTTCAACATATATCCAACGAATCTGCAGTTATTACAACTGTTGTGCCGAACATATTATAACGGTCAGCTTAGCCATTTCAGAGTTACCAATTAACTTCGTTTTGGGGGGCGTGTCCACATATTACTCGCTTTTCGGTCGGTCTGTCGGTCGGTACTAGTTACGTTAAACAACAGAAAAAGAAAGGTGAAGATTTTTTGTTGTATTTACCAGCTGCTATTACGCCATAAGAGGTGTGATGTCATAAAAAAGTGTGACTTATTTAAATCTATACGGATCATTAGATGATGTGTCGAGCACTTGTTTTTTCAATGTGGCCAAGTATCGTTTGATACTATTAACAAAAACTCTCGACAAAAATAGCTGAAATAGGCTAAACATTTTAATTTCCAGCTAAATATAAAAAGATATAGCTAAAAATGTTATATATATATATATATATATATATATATATATATATATATATATTAATTCAAAACCCACGTATCAAATAAAATAACCATACAATAAGACCCCAGAACAAATTATTAATAAAAAAAATTGTAGACTTGCTTTAATTTAAATTTCATGATTAATTTTAATAGCTAGATTTTGTGAACCACCCTCACCTTCCTGTTCCTCCTGCTGCTACTACTACCATTAATGCTACCGCTACTTCATTCAGAATCTCTTTGAAATCGGAAATCACATATATGGACGTATGGATGGTGGGCGCTTCGTTTAACTTATGGTTCTTGTTTTTCGATTGTTAAGAAATACATTTTTTTTACTGTCAAATTAAAGTCAAAATCTGTGATGTTGTATATTTTGGATTCCGCCTAGTTAAGGAAAAAGAAGTGCGGTTCTTCTTTTTTTTTTTTTTTTTTTTTTTTTACTCGGTCGTTAAAAGTGTGAAGATGAACCCTCCGAGGTAAAATGTTTTGACAATTTCATTTAACATCTGAACTTTCGCGATGATCTGTTTGTATCCATCTTCTGTATATAGATACCATACACTGATTTTAGATAGAGAGTTGGTGAGCTACGCTTTGATCCTTGGCAGAACGTATCGACACTCTTATCCCAGGCAGAAGTGTGGATTAATACGTGAGTATTCTCATCCTTTTATATAGGTACAATGCTAAGTAAAAAAAAAAAATAGCAAAAATGTTTCAGTTAAAAAGCAGCAATAATAAGATGGAGTGTGGATAGAGGTGTCACTAGATCGGTAGCAGGGGATACAGCCCCCCCCTCTCCCCATCGAGGAATCCTAGCCCATCCCCCGACGGAAAAAAAATCTGTCAGGGAATTATTCGAACAAAAATATAAATCTGTATCGTTTTAGGGCAAGTGCTGTGTCACTTGAAAATTTCTTAAACATAACCCCCCTCCAGAAAATCTGCAAATACATATGTAAAAAAAAAAAACAATCCCCGTGTCACCAATAATAACATCAACGTCGAGATTGTGTACCACAACCTTTACGCTTCATTTGGTTCGAGTGGTTTCGTATTTCTTCAGTCGAGGTAGATGTAGTATTTAGAGGATTATTTTAGCTATATTCAAATGAGAATTACCCCCACCTTGCGTTCGCAGGCCGTTTCTAGTTCTACTCCCATTTTACTTTTAATTTCTAAGAATATTTACAATGTTCTTAGAAATTTCATTAAACGCATTTTTTCAGTAAGAGTCAGTGTTGAAATAAAAACCAAACCACTGTTATCGTTACGGCGAATGCCTTTCGCTACAAGTTTAGTAGAATTTGTTCAGCATCTCGTGTTTAGTCATCGCATCTCTTTTTCGCCATGATAAATAAAATTGCAAAGCCGGAAATACCATCTGATTTCAAACGCCAAGGAGCATCTTCCAACTCATAATACAGAAACGAAACATAGGTTGCTTATACAATGAGAACTGTAGGTAAAGTATGCGTTTTCATTAAGTTCTCTCCAAAACGAAATGCTTGATTCTATCCAAGAAAACATTGCAGAAGTTGATCCAGAGGAATATGTATAAAACAAAGCGCGTTCGCTTAACAATAGCCATTGAGGATTTTAGAAACAAATAACTCGAGTACAAAAGGCTCTGAAAGAAAAAGAATTGAAATCTAGTTTCAGATTCGAACGTGAGTCTCAATCTCGGACGAGCAAGTTTTCGTTGAATGGAAGTCATTTACCGTTTAAACTCCAACAGACGAAGACAAACGCCATTGCAAGTATCGATTGTCTCACTGACAGCTGTCGATGTGAATGATGTTATCGATTTTGAAAGTTATCCGTCCGTGCCATAGATTTTTTGACCAAAATTGTCCCAGGAGAACATTCTAAATCAGAGTTAAAAGTTGCCCATTGTTCTCAATCCTTCGCATGTATTCTCTCACTTTCTCTGCATACACACACACACACACACACACACACACACACACACACACACACACACTCATACACACATACACACACGCATTCACACCCCTCCCACGCACACACATATCACTATTTCTTAAAATGTGTTTATTTTTGTCTCATTGTACAAAGACAAGGGAAAGGGGAGCACACCAAGCTTTATGGAATGCGTAAAAAAATATTAAGAGAACAGCATTTGAAAATGAGATTGATTTGAACGCATATATTATGCTCAAATCAATCATAATTTGTAAAAAAAAAAAAACGATGAATTGGTGGTTTCAAAAACATGACTCTAAAAATGGTGATGCTGGTAGAATTCACTAAAGTCCCTGGAAGGTAATAGTTTCACTCTGTGGATTAGGTGAGAACTGTTCCAAGAGCCGGCAGGCAGTGACACGTGTATGAGAAGGAACGCGCCTTTCACATCAAACAAGGTTCAACATCGCAAAAAAAAAATGACAGACACACGAGGATACCCGGAGTATACTGCCGCCGAAACATTGCGATAAAAAAAAACTAGGAAAATAGTTCGAATGGATCAATACAATGAGAATAATAAACAATTATAGCAAAGATAGAACAAAACCAGTTTGAGGATTCCATCCGCAAAAGAGTTTGTGACTTGCTTTGGGAAGGGAGAGATTGAGAGGGAATTATTTGACTAAGCCAGCCTAGGTTCACGGCTGCATTCATAAGGAATGGAATCACTATAAATGGTTTGCGACAATATCGATACTGGTTTCCCACCATCAAAAAGTAAAGGGTTCCTATAGAAAAAAAATTTCTGTTAGCCGAAATGGCATGAAGCGAAAAAGCAATTACCATTAATTTATAAGGGAAGAATTTCGGAGCATTCCAAGATCTAAAATTGGTGATATCGGTTGGTTAAGCTGAGCCGTTGGGGTGGGGTTAGTAGCAGGTATAGGAGACTGAGATGTAGGGGAGAGATAGGAAGTGATGCGCACTGTCTCTATAATGACTTGCTTCAAGATAAACAATGAACGCTATTTTTGCTTTTCGCCTTTTTTGTCATAGCGAAAAAGCGGCGTAAGGCGAACATTCGGAAAGTTCTGTATATCTCTATTGAATAAACTTAGCTTTGTCTTGTACAATGCAATATGCATGAGAAAGTCAGTGAGGCTCTAACTTACAGCGATGCAAGGCACCCAGACTTATATTGATAAGAATATGTTCTTGCAATTGATATTTAAGCGAGCTAGCATATGTGTGTATACATATTGTCCTATCTCAAAGTGAGAGTATATCGAGTTTTGTAAAATCAAGCCGTAACCCACATGAATTCGAAAGTTCAATTGGAAATAGTTCGATATCAAATCATTGTAAACAAATATTAGATAAACAAACATTGAATCAAATGTTAAAATAATGAAATTAAAAATTGAATTAATGAATATTTCGTAATTATTGCATACTGTATGCTTTCAATCCATCTGCAATTTGTTTCATCAAATCAAAATTATCGATTTCCGGTGACATAAAACGAAAGACCATCTTTCTTTATAGATTTTCAACTGAATAGACCGATAGCATATTTAGCTTTACTTTTTACATTGGGTTGGTTGGAGTCGTCGTACTAGTGGAAGGGGGCGATTTAAAACAGTGATTGTTTACATGTTTCAATCCCCCTGTTTCCACTCCATCCACAGCGAGTTTTTCATCGTGACGTGTTAGATATAGAGGGTAGCAGTTGAGCACTTTATTAATTATGATCATTCGCCTCTGTAATTATTCTAAATATGATGTCAGAAATGGGTTAGACTAACTGAAATTAATCAGACAAGTAAAACTAATTACTATAGTGTACATTGGAAGCCATTTTAAACCCGACAACGTCAAGCTACTTTGTTACCTTTACATATATAGTTCAGCAGTTAGCATGCTCATGAGTAGCTTTGGATGATAACACAGAGCTTTCTGGAATATAGCTTTTCCACCGAATCATACGCTGTTATTCTTCTGAGATATATTTTACCTGCGGCCGTTTCTATCCAGAGAGGATGATTCACAAAAGATATTGTTTTATACTCGTTTGTTGAAGGGACTTACCATAAACATCGATCCCGATATTGTATAACAACCCGAACTGGTAAGGGCTAAGAAGTGAGGGGTTTGTTGGACACAGAAAATACAGCATTCTCCTTTCGGCTACATTTCACAGCAACGCTATTTTGAATACATTTCTATTGAAAATCTGCCAGAATAGATAAAGCATTGTATTGAACTCTGAACATTATTTTTCTCACCACTTAAGAAATGGTGCCGAGAATATGATGGTCAGAAGTTGCACACGAACACATGCGCGTGCGCACTCATTCTCACAGCATATTTGAATTACTACAAAAAGGTTCGTTGGAGACAATAGAGTGGGGAAGAGGCTTTGTGGTGCGTGGCATTTTGAAAAACAGAAATGTTCAGCAATAAAACGAAACGTAAGAGAGGCGTATGTGATACAAAAATAAACAATACCATCTGCTGGTTTTATCAAAACAAAAACAGGAACGACGAGGGATATGTTGAAATTCATTTGCTTACTTAACATGTCCTTTTCAAAATCAAACTAAAATTCGTAAAGCGCTGATTCCAGGTGCATATCTAATTTACATGTTGCATTATAAACTGTTGATACACTTACAAAGTTAGTGAATGTGGTTCAGAAAGCTCACTTGGTACACCCTGTTGAGATACAACATCATTTACATACTCGATTAGTGTAACATAAATAAATGAGGACCTTTGGTGAGATGAAACATAAAAATAACATCCAAAGAGATTTGGAACGATTGGGCTCCTTCTTGTTGTGTTGTCGACTCAATGTTTCGGCTGATACCTTGTACGGGTTTCCTCGGGTTTACTATTCAAATCTGAAGGAGGTAAACAAAATTTTCAAATGGTAGACACGCTTTAACATAGGATTCGGCTGATGTCATTTTCTTTTTCTCTCCTTTTCAGGCCTGGATATCCATACCTTGTCTCTGTTGAGTAGTGGATTCCGTATCGGTAGGAACTCTGCACTTGTCTGACATACACTCAGTCAATATGTTGATGTGACTTTCCTCAGTTTTCAACAATGCTCCCTGTCTGTGATACGAACTTCTTCCCAGAGAGGAAAGTGTTCGCATTTCTTTTTCCAAATATGATCAGCCGACCAAGATTATCTTGTGTCAACTTTGATTGTATTTTTTTTTTTTTTTTTTTTTTTTTTTTTGCACTCTTGGAGTTTAACTTTGAGACGCCTGCCAGTTTATCCAGTAAACTTTACCACCTTTACAAGGAATGACGTAGATACAGTTACTGGTCAGTTTTCTCTCGTTTTCACTTCTGTATGCAAATTTCGAAGGCTGTGAGAACTACTAAAAGTGACCCTTATGTTGTGGCTCATACAGGCTTTTGTATCCTCTCCGTTGTTCCTTTAACATAAAGAATGCGGATGGTTGAGATGAGGGAGGAACAGCATTCCCTTACTTTGTTTGGAACGGCATTCCTTCTCTATCAATATTCTATGAAAATTCTCTTTGTTCATCTGTCTGTACCCTCAAATTTGCCGAAACGGAGCACAGTAGTTTCATATACGGAATCATGGTACCCCTAAAATGCGCTAGCTCAAAGAATGCGTTGAAAAATCCAGGTGCAGTCGGGCCTCTGTTCACGAAAAGATAAATAAGGATGTCTGTTCTTAATTTCTCTTCTATAATACGACGACGAGATCGCTAAATTGGTTAAATTACAAAAAAATTCACGAGAGGGGACAAAGCACCAACAAAACCTGCGTCTCCTCACTTCTTTTTTTGGCACTACACTAATATATATAGATGACTGCATCATGTTTCTGCTATAAAATAATGATTAGTAAAGCTAGAGTCACAAATCATTTCTAGCTGCAGCACTATTGCGTATACTAAACTTGGTCTAGTATATCGCTTTACAAACATCTGTATTTATTGTCTATACATTGCTGTGTATGTATCGGCAGGGAGAAAGAACAAACGGGGAAGGAGATGTTTCTGGATCCGCGTTCAGTATTTATAGGTGACCAAACATCATTCATAGTATCAGAGATATGGTTCTTACATAGTATCAAATGGTTCTGGTTGAGGAATAGGAAGCGCGAAGATGTTGGAGACGAAGGACTTTGCTTCCCCATGCTTCGGTGCAAGCAACGACGTCACTGGAGGTGTTGAAGAAGGAAGGGAGATGTACGAAGAGAACGCAGACGCGGAGATGAAACAAAGTAAAAGGGTCACATACGAGTATTTGGATGGACAAATAAAACGTACATTTAATACGGAGACATTAATGACAAATAACGGATGAAAATGAAATACATATAATGATAAAATTAATACAATCCATCGTGTAAAGAGGAGTGAAGAGATATCGAAATGTGGGAGCTCAGTTGTTATTGATAGAACAGGCATCGGAGTCAGCGAACAGACCATGAAAGACAGAGAATACATGGAGTTTAATCCATGCATGCTTCCAAAAATAGGGACTATTAGGTGAGATCGTTATGACTATTTCATTCATGAGTGAGGTGTATACGCGTTTGGAGCACATGATGAGGACATGGTTGAGTAGCCGTGTAGCTGTGCTTATATGAGATGCCTCAATATAATAAAAATATGACCTGAAATGAGCAAAGTTAGCATAGAGATAGGTCACGGTGGAAAAATGTCCAAGTTCAGATCAGCCGGAAGGTCAGCGAAATGATGACGATCTTAGAGAGGAGGAAAGAGAAAGAGTTACTAGCCACAAGTCCCAAGGCCAAAAGGGCATTACTAGCTAGAGGTGCTGGTGCCAATAAGCGATTCACAACGTGTGTTCAGGGGTCGTTGTAAGAAGTGATGTTTTCGATATGTAGCTAAAAGATGGTTTTCTTATTGAATTCCTAACTAAAAGTATATGGGGTACTACAATAGTTTTCAATTAAGTTGCTCTTGAAATATAATGTATATGCACCTGTATCATAAATTTAAAATGGTTGAACATCACAAATGAAAAATTCCAAACATTTAGTAATTTGGTTTCTCGAACCATCACAATGTAAGCTATTTGTTGTAGAGTAATGCAAGTAAGTTCATTACTCAGGGGTTGTTTTATGAATGGGGCTTTGCATTTGTTCAGTCTAACAAATATCTATCTCAATAGTATGAACAGAGTCGCTTCCCCTGTGAGAAGAAATAAAAATCAATTGATAAAACAACCTTACATGCACAAAAAAAGGATATTTTCTACGCATCATTTTGCCCTTTATTGCAAGTTTTTGATTTTTTGTTTCAGGCTAAGGTCTGTAGTCCTAAAAAGTGTCTTAATTTCATCATCGTCAGTCTTTTATCATCTGTTGTTAGACATAGAAGTGTAACGAATCCTGGGGAATGTCTATCATGGGCTGGTACTTTCTGAACTTGTCTAGTCCGTCTCTCCATCTTGTATTCTGCTAGCCTCGATTTCACATGTCGTGATGTCCACCAGTTGTCGGCCATTCTTGCAACATGACCAGCCTATTGCTACTAGAGTTTTCTAATGGATTCTACGATTTAGTCAAACAGCAGAAAATAACATTGCGATTGGATATAACTATGCTTGTGATTTATCAGGGTATTTGACTAAAAACTGGAGCTTTAAAAAAGAAAGAACAGCTTTAGTATTTGGTTTCTTTTAAAGAAGGAACTTTATTTTTTCATTACTCATTGGCAACCGAATGGAGGGAAAAAATGGTAATTTCATTTTATAGATTAAATATATATATGCAATGAAACGATTTTTTTCTTCATTTTTGTTCTTATGAATATATTTTCTGTCTAGCATCACTAGGTACTTTTAAAAGTTACAATATCGCAAACTCAATCCCCTGGATTTCAATATGGCAAAACAAATGTTTGTGAAGAGAGACTTTCAATAAGTCCACGGAATAAAAATAATTGGATGATATTTATAGAACTAGGAAAGTACTGTTTAAAATCAAAATACACACACATATACATATATATGAAAATATACACATAGAAAAATAGACACACACTCAATAAAGTCCTCAATAGGGATCCAAATGAATAGAATCATTCGCCTGGAAGAGCCCCAAAACAAACATGTTTGTGCTGCAAATCCATCATTTACCCATATGTATTTATGTGTGAAACCAAATTTTTAGAATGTCCGCAAAGATTAATTTGGACACAGCCTGGACGTCTCCAAATGGAATATGTGCTGAGCTTTGAATAGACAGCATATTTTGTGATCGGGGAAAAAAAGCTCTTGTATGAATAGAGGTGGCTGAAAAAGAATTTGTTTTGAAATCAGAAACATCTTCCATTAACACTTAGAAGGTAGGGGTAGTGTAACAAAACATTACTGAGACCAGAGAGTTGTAAACAGATAATAAGCATGTGTAATTCAAAGTTAACAAAGTCATTAGCAGTGAAGGATGGCACAATACATCAATTTGTGTTTTTATTTTTTTCATATATATATATAAAAGAGGTACGCAAAATGTTAGAATTAAAAAAAAAAAACAAGTTCTTACCTGCTTTCACGTGGATTTAAAATTTCCACATGATTGTCAAAATCATAAAAGAATTCTAGTTTTTACAGCAAGTGTAATATGTAATCATTATAACATATGGGTGTGTGTGCATGCATTTATGAATCAGATTGCGTAAGGGTCGTTTTTTTATAAATCATATCTCTGTTCCTGGTACTTGATTGGGCTTTGTCAAATCTACATTAACAAGATGCTAATTGTCATAATATCATATTAATATATAATGAATACCTGAGTGCCTACTGTAGCATTATAATAAGCAAGCTTGTCTTGTAGACTAATTTGCAAGTATAGTAAGTCTGATCCTCAATCGGTGCTCCTCTACTGTGGCCTTGTGCCAGAGTAAGCTAAATTTAGGAAATAACTGAGATGGTAATGATTTTCAAGGTGGGTAGGCACACTCCACTTGGAAGTTAGGCACAATACTACTTGCCTATCTCCCTAATAAGCTTTATGCTAAACTAAGCTAAGCTTATTAATACTTATATCATTGCCTATAATTTTAAATGGAGGTGCAGAATGATCTAATGGTTATCAGCGTGGAAAAAAGAATCAGTTCCACCAGACGTTGTTCATGTTCCTTCCATTTAAATGTCCTCAGTAAAGATATGAATCCACTTCTTCCTGTGATTTGTCCTATGGCCTGATATCTTTGCAAAATTCTCATCACTGGCATAGCACAATGGTTGACATAAAAGCAAATATGAAAGTGAGTACTTTGTCAAGCCACTTTTTCATAAGTACTTCACTTGCCCAGGTAGTAGTAACAAATAATTATTACTTACTAAGCAGTTCATAGACTTGGCACAAGGCCACATATAAGGAGCATCCAATAAGGATTGGATTCACTACTGAGTAGTAAGAATTTACAAGGCCAGTTTGCTTACCATTATACTACGATGAGGTCCCCCCCCCCATCCGGTAGCAACTAATAGTTTGTTACCTGCATAATCAACTTTGACAGGATTCAATCAAATTTTCACAGGTTTTGATTAATCTTTACTTATTAGCTGCTGAATACTTATTCAGGTATTACATTAGAAAAGAATGTTCATCTTTTGGGGAGGGGGAAACTCTTTCTTTTTTTTTTAAATTGGGGATAAAAGTAACTCAATCTTAAACCAAAGTGAATTGATTGCAACACACCAATTCTTAAGAATCAAAAACCAAAAGCTTGAAAAGGAAAAAAAAAAATTTTATCACAGCGTAAAAAGAATGGATTCTAATCAAAAGGTCAGGATTTACTCAGATGAAATCAAGTCTGCCACAAGATCACCTATTTTGAGCATCCAATAAGGACAATGCTCTTCACTGCAATACAAATAGGTACTCTTGAAGGGACAGTTTCTTCTCAAATTCTTTTATCTAAAAAGAATGAATAATATCCTCATTGCAGACAAGAAGTAAATGGAAAGAAAAAAAAAGAATTAGTTCTGCATTGTTAAGATGAAAATCTCAACAATAATTTTTTTTCCATTGGATGAAGTATTGTCAACCAATGTTATTATAAATTTTTGACTAGTATTTTCTTTCACTTTTTTTTTAGTAATTTATTATCACAACTTTCTCAGGCCATCAGCCTTCAGCAGTAAAAAATGCATGGGTCAGGAATAAATGATTAACTCAGGGGGACTAATTCATGTCTCTTGTCTCAAGGAACCCTGGTTTACAGTATCAGCTATTCTTATCAACAGAATAGTGAGAACCCTATGGTTGACAAAGATCAAATCTAACTTTCAAACCTACCCTTCATTCTTCCCTGACACAATATTTGTTAGAGTTTTTATACTAGTTGTATTAGTAGCAGTAATATTATCGTTATCATTTTTTATCATTAATGATGCATTATAAACTATTATTATTACTATTATTATTATTATTATTATCATTATTATTATTATTATTATTATCATTATCTTCATCATCAATTTTTTGCTAGCATTTTCTTTCAGCTTAATTTTTTAGTTCTTATAATTTATTCAGGCTGTCAGAAAAAAATACTAGTCAAAAATTGATGATGATAATAATAATGACAGACTAAATTTGATAAGACTCTTTATTTCCTATCCATAATTATCCCATCTTTCACGTTTCATCTTCAAATGAAGAATGGAGAATGAGAGAATATGGAATTCCACAACCATGCAGGGGGTTTCAACTTCTCCAATAGTTGGGGATATGAAGTCACATATGGAAAATTAACTGTTTTTGTCTTTTATTTTAAATTTTGAAGGCTTCTAGGATGAAGAATAATTTCTACAGATGATCAGGAGGCTTCCTGGATGTCCATAAATGTATGGTACCATACAAGATGGAGGTAATTCATCTTGAATTTTTTTTTGGTCACATAAAAATCTGTCCGTCTTGCAGGTGAATCTGGATTTTTCTCGGCAAAATTTCAGACACCTAAGACCTGCATCCAGTAAGACAGACCAATATCTGTCAGATCACTGAAGACAAGCAATGGTAAGCCAGGCCATTACTTAGGTGTATTTGAGAATACCAGTTTCCATAAACTACAAAGAAAAAGAAAAGAAAAGAGAAAGAGAAAAGCCTGTTTCTCTTAAAAACAGCCACTCTCTAAATCCAAACTTGATGAAAAATGAAGTCAAAGGAGGAAAGGTCGGTTAAAGGATTAACAATCAGCCAATTGATTAAGTGCTTTTCCTGGATTAGCTCGGGTAGATATTAATGAATGTTAAAGATTTCAAGACAAAACATTGGTTAGAAATAACTATGTTCATACATCCATATTTGCAACAACATGTATACACCTGAATACATATAAGCATAGACAAATTCAACCATATATATGTTGGCCAAATGTGAAGAAATGCAGAATACGAAGATTGTACTGTACTAATTTTCAAAATGAGAAAAGGCCTGCTTGCCTTGAAAAACAGCATTGTAAATCCTGGATTTTTACCTAGACTTAAACACTAGCCACTGATTATGGTGGAAAGTTTAAAACCACTATAGTCATCTAGCAGGCCCAACATACTTATACATCAACCTATGTATGTTTGATAAATCTATTCATCCATATAACAATTATCTGATTTCAGTATATTTGATGGCGGGTTTGTTACCATATCACTGCAAAGAGTCAAATTATAACAATTATTTGTTGGAATTCGGAGTATAAATTAATTGCTAGTCCATATGATGAAACAAAAAAAAAAAACATGCGTGTCTAAGGGAGATAACTCCAAGTTTACTTGCTACTATTTACAGTTTTTTTTTTTTAAATATAAGAAAGATAGGAATAGTTAAATAAATAGTTATTACATGAATTCTATAAATAATAGGCAACTTGATATTCTGCCTCGAGGCAACTAATGGTGGCTTTTAAGCAAGTACCTATAAAAACATTTATACAAACACTTACTTTTTATTTATTTACCAATTATGAACTACTGTATACACATCTTTATATCTGTGTGTGTATGTATTTTTTCTCCAAAGGGATTGTAGTGTTTCAGTAGGCTTGGAGAGATTTTTTTTTAATTGAAAGTTTCTTTTTACAGAAACTTGTGATGAAACTTTTTTTTTTTATAAGTACCCATATATGTATACATACATACGTATACTAAGCCATTACCTTTTCATATTCTGTGCAGAGGAAAGAATTGTAGCTCTCCATTATTTGCTTTGTTAATTTTGACTTCTGAGACAAAAAAACTGCAATTGGCTTATGGAAGTTGAAAGAAAAAAGAAAATCTCTTGGTTATGTGTTCATAACAGATATGTAAGGTGAAGTCTTTTTCAAATCAGAAAAATAGAAATAATACTTAGGCAACATTCATTGATTATACGAAGTGAAGAAAGAAGAGTCGCTTATTGTATTGAATGCAAATCATCCAGTCATAAACAACTGTCTATTTCATTTTGTGGTTTTGACTATAAAGAAAATATTTCATCGGATACTTTACTTCGGATATTCGAGCAGTATCTACTTATGATAATTGTAAGTCTTTTCAAAGTAGCATTCCTCTCTTAAAAGCAATAATGACCAAAGATTATATATTCCTATGAGCATCATTTTAGTATTCATGTCCCCATTTGTTTCATATTCTCATGAGAGTTGCTGTTATCATTACTTGCTAAGCCTCGTAGTTCTTTCCCTCATATTTCATTTTGCTTTCTAATTTACCTTTCCTCTCACTCTCTTCATTTCGTTTTGGCCCGCCTATTTAAAAATCTTTTTGCACTAGACTTACTCTCTGAGAGACTCCCTTCTGTTCTCTATTGGGCATGTTCTCTATTACTGCCTCAGTTGAACTACCATAATTCCTGATGCAGAAGATAATGCGGCCTCGAAGACGCACCCCAGTTTTGACCAGCAAAATTAGAAAAAAAGAAAATAGAAATAAAAGAAAATAAAAAATTTAAAAAATAAAATTGAGATCACAGCAATTTCAGCTACCTCAGCAAGATGTTTTTTGGGGTAGCTTAGCAATATGCAGATCATCTTGATCACCTATAGTCTGCATTTTTTCTTTCTCTTACTTATTTCAGGGGTGAAAAAAATAACATCTCTGGATATCTTGATCAAATGTCAAAAACAGAAGATAGTTTGTGCATTAAAGCAGGTACAAAAGTGGCCATATTCATTTTTACACACACACACACACAGCTTGAAAACTGCATGAGGTCTGGACATCAACAAATGGTGACAGAAATAGATGCCAAATGATTTGCGCAAGGTGATAAAATGGCCCAACTTTAGGAATAATTTGAAATATTTACAGCAAATCTCTTTAAAGACAATCCCAAGGTAAAAAATACAGGTGAAACTCCTACTTTGGACGGCTCTATTCCAAAGTAGGAACAGACGAAGTAGGAGCTTCACCTGTAACTGTTCCTAGATTGAACAAATCTCCCAGCTTCTCCATTCTCTTGGAACTCCTCTCGTTCAAAATAGGAGCTTTACCTGCAAATATATCAACCAATTTTCAAGCAAATTGGTCTCTTGACCAGTCAAATGGTAACAGGACAAAAGGTATCAGGCTACTGCAAGTAACAATTGCTAATGGTCAAAAGGCATCTGTCCATAAAGTCAGCTATATGGATGAATATTTCAACTGAATTTGTACTTATCAAGCATTTTGACTTAGTATTTTTTTTGTATATTTGAATGCATAAAGGTGTTGATATGATTTTATTTATTTCTTCATACCAAGTCACAGGAATAATAAGTAATAATTAATTATTTTTAAGTTCAAGTAATTAAATAAGTAATACTTTTGAATGAAAGTGTTATTCTAGGACAATTAAAATAAGTGGGTTATATTAATCTTTTCTTTGATGTGGCCCCAAAATCAGATAAATCTACAAGAAAATACTAAATTAAATTACACATTTAGTACAAATTCAGTTGAAATATTCATACTATAGTTGACATTATCAACTGATGTGTTTTGGCAGAATGCGACGTAATTCGCAATAATCAGTATGAAACTGCTTGCTTTTTGATAGATACCTTTTAACCCGGATCCATAGAACCATGGAGGTTGAAGAGACTCCAAGCAAATAAATAAATAGACTCAGGACAAATTATATTAAAATATTCTTTAATGCATTAAAAATGTTATGCTTTTAACTTGTTACACTTACGACCTATCGATTTGATTTGTTCATTGAGAGAAATTCCTTTTTATTTTAGTGCTAATCAGTCTTTAGCAAATGATACATTAGAACTTGCTCTATAAACAGTAAATCCTCGATTTAACAGACCCCGATGTAACAGATTTCATATTTAATAAGCCTTTTTCATGAATATCCTATTCCATTTCAGCTTATTATTGCAAATTACCTTTCATTTTCCTTTCATAATAACAAATATTTTAATTATGCCTAAAATGAATCTTATTAATGAGAACATGGTTCTCTATGATAGATTTTAGATAAGACTTTGGATCACTGCAAAAAAAGGGTCAAGAACCACTGAACTACGCAGTCAAAAAGGTGAGTAAATACTGCATATTCTTTATTATAATTTGATAATTTTATATCATACAGTAAAGCAAATTTTAAATTTTGAATAATAACAGAAGGTAAAAAATGGCCACCAAAGTTGAATATTTGAGCATTAAGGCTCCCCTGCATTTGTCCGTCAAATCGAGGGTTCACCGTACCTGATTTTATAAATAAAAATGATAAAAATTTATTAATAGATGAAATACTCTGTTTTTTATCTAAGAAACAAAAATTAACAAAACTTAGAAGAGCTAAAAGTAAATGAGATTGAGCTTATGTAAACACGAACAAACAGATGTGCATTCATGTACAAATGCATGTTCACCCACTAACACAAAGTATTCGTAAGAATTTTACCACTGACAAGGAAAAAAAAAAATGATTAGACAAATGAATCAGATTTATAATGATATTTGAAATTTGGTAAGATGAATGCTCAAACTGTTAATGCCGTTTTCTATTCATTTGATTCCCGACAGAAATACAGTACAATGCAAGTCACAAATTTTAGCAGATATACATGCTTTATTACGATAGCTCATCAACTGGACACACACACACTCACACACACACACACAGAGGTTGTATCCCAAAGCATTTGACACCATATAAGACCATCTTTATTTCCCAAAAAAAATTGCTTATAAGGTAAACATAACCTTTATTGTCTAGCCCCACATTGGCAAGAACTTGAGGACTTAAAAGACAGGCTAATAAATGGGAAAAATTCAGAGAAATGTACTTTTTCTTAATATTTCCTACCGATACGAGGGGAGTCTTATATGCCATCAAATACAGTAAGTTGAGACCATTCACAAAAGTACCCAGCCAACAGCAATGGTATTAAGATCACCTTATCAATCAGTACATTCATTATCAAATAAAATTGTAGTTTAAAATATTTTCTGGTAGCTTTGGATAAAATTGTTAGCAGATGAGCACAAAGAATAAAAACTGACTGCTCTGCACTCTCCTACCAAACAAAGTGGGTCCAATGGTCTGAAATTCATTTTTGGTGAAGCCAAATAACAATCATATTAACAAGATATCAATTTTTTGAAAGCCATAAGCCTACAGTTCGAATTCCCATCTTACATTTGGTATTTCAATCATTCCTAATTTTAGATTATAAAAAAATAATATTCCAATTTCAAAAATATATTCATACTCTTTAACACAATCAAGAATATAAATTGGGATGTGCATTATTGATGTTTTTTATGATAAGGTTTCAATTTTTCATTATCTTCAGATTCCATATCTTATTTGTATGCATTTTTCAAAATGTGAGTAACTTGTTTTATTTCATAGACCATGAGCTTCTGGGAGAGCTGCTATCAGTCAGAAAAATAAAATGTTAGATAAATGTATACCAATACTTTTTTTTTCTTGCAGACTCCTTGTGGAGCATTGGGCTACATTGTGGTTTCAAGTGCACGTAGGTTTTACAGGAATAAGAAGCCCAACTCATGCCCAAGATTGACTGCATTACCATACTAAAGAATTTCAACTGTCTTGTGTTTTATACATAGCAGGAGAGGAATAGATTCATGACTTTTCTAAAGGCATTGCTGCAAACGGATCATAAACAGCCGCATCCAAAACTCAAACCCAATTCACCATTTCTGCTTTCCATGTTGGTAACCACTACACCACTCCACACTTCCCACAGAAATACTTGACTTCTCATATTTTGCAAGATATTTACATGTTTGTAAAAATAACACTTTGAAGAAGAAAGTCAGTTTTATTCAAGTAGACTAATAGAAATGAGTTTTGCCTTGTTTATAACCACGTTAGAAAACCAATTGAATCCATCAAGGCAGAGTACGAAATAGTTGCCCTAGATTTATCTTTGGCAGTGTTGCTAAAAAAAAAACCATGCTCCATTCAGACATAAATGTTAAATTAACTAATTCAGAAGAAAAGAAATCTGGGTCTCCATTGGATTAAAAGATATAGATATGATATTCAAAACATAAAACTATGAAAGAGTAATACTAACAAGATGATAAGTTTGCCTCTTCAACACTTAAATCTTTTCTATCTCTAGGTTAAAAGTTGGCAAATTAAAACAGCTTCCTGGCCTAATGATGGTATTCATTTGCCTCCTCATGAGGGCAAATATGACATAAAATCAGGTTTAATGAGGGGCACTACATGTGTTTTTCCACATCCTCAGGCAAGACGATGTCTCCTCATCAGGAGGCCGAGAAGCAACCCAGAGATAAACTTGCCACAAACCATTTCGAGACAGATACCATTAGATGATACAGCTAATTAGAACCCCAAAAAGAATGATTATAGTAAAATTTAAAGGAAATTGAAGCTTTTCGGAATTTGTATCAATAAAGGTCGGTGCAGTTGGTGTTGACCTTTACAGATTAGTAGACAACTTCGTTCGCCAAGCAAAAAACTTATCCTGCCAATGCTAGTGACTCTGATTGCTGAACTTCCCATTTTTGTTGTCATGTGAATTTCCGTTCCACATGGACACACAAGACACAAGAAACTTTCAAAGCTATGAAGTGTGCAAAATTTTGGCTCCCTTGAAAAAGAGTGCCAGAGGTTGAATATCGTCACAGCTTCTAATGTTTTGCATATAAGATCTGGAGACAGTGCAAAAATGACAGAGATTGTGTTGATGTGCTGGAAATAACATTCATCCTTGATTCTTCATCTTTTTAACTGAACAAAAGTGATGCCAAGATGTCTAGTTGATTAGAAATTAATTTCCTCCCTGGATTCTCTGCTTTGGAGGAGCAAAGTGGCATAACAGTTACCAGCACAGAAAATGGAATAGGCTGGCTGGGTTCGACTTCCATCCAAGGCTGTATATGTTCGCTTCATGCTAATGCCCAAAGGAAATACATGAATTCACTTCATCCTCTGATTATGAGTAAGTAGCTGGACAGTTGGAGTCCTTTCATCAAGTAATGCAATCCAATTAACAGACAGTTACTCAGACAGAAAATAATTTCTACAAATAGGTAGTTGCCATGGCTGGTCCCAAGCCCAGGTAAAAGAGGAACTCCACCTCATATTAAAAAAAAAACTACTTGATTCTGAAAGCGCAACAGTTGCAGCCCAGCCCTATACTCCACAAGGAGTCAACAGGAGTAAACATATTCTCTGCAGCATGACTCGATATGTAAGTATCAAAAAATGACCAAGAAACAATACTTTTTGCACTGTAAAAAAATATTTATATTTCATTTTCTTATTTTTGTTTGGTCATGAATGAGTTTTGTTTTGTTTATATCTGCAACTTTAATTGTTCATTTTCCTTTCTTGTGTGAGGTATATGTATCTGTGTTTTTTGTTTATTTCATCTGTACTGTAAAACTTGAATGTTTACAAAATATTGTGGATCACAGTAGAAAAGTAAGGCAATGACCAACATCGTGTTACAAATGAAAAGTTAAAATAAAAATCTTCCTTCCAGTAAGTTTTGTTATTCACTGTTTCAGCCCGTCTGATCTGAGATCATCATCAGCTTAGCTCCCAACAAATAGAAAAGTGCGGTCAGGGATAAATTTTCACTACCCAAATGGATATGTGGGTCATTCCTCGGCAGAGGTACTGAACATTTTGACCAATTTGAGTGAATGTTGATTCTTTTGCTATGGAGGACCATATGTGTAAATTCAAATTTCACTTAATTTTTACATAAACTTTTGGTTGGTGTTAGATTTTTTTCTAAAGTTTATGTAAAAAAAACAAAAGATATATTTAAAGAAAACAAGAACAAAACGATTTTTTTTTTTACAAAAAAATCTTTTGGATCAATTTAAACAACATATTTACTTATTATCTTCTACAAAAAATATATATATATATATATATATGTGTGTCTTAATTTATATATCTTAACCAAAGTTTACATAATAATCAAGTGAAATTCTGAATAAATTTTTTTCAACAAAATCACAAATTTATTTTTTGAAAAAAAATATAAATAAATAGTTTACATTGGGTCTATAGATTTTTTTTCGAGTGAATATATAAGCAGAAAGATCCCCTTTCTAAAGCAGATGTTCACACTTATAATCCTCCACAGCAAAAAATCTCAAATGAATTAGTCAAAATAACCAGTACCTCTGCCAAAGAATGGCCAAAAGGTGTTTCATCATTTATTGAATTTCTTGATTATATAAATAGAACATAGACTATTGCTCTGAGCAACTCTTTTGCCAGTTTCTTCTCAGATATCCAATGCTAATCAGGTCACCTACAGCTGATCCCATTTCACCTTTTTTAACCTCATTCGAACCATTTCAATTGGTGAATATATTTCTAGTCCATTTATCCTGAAATACTATTATCATATTTGATACATAAAAGACACCTTCATTTGAAAAAACATGGCTCAAAAGTTGAACATAACCTTCATTGCCCCGTCTCATATTGGCTAAAACTTGGAAAGTTTTTAAAAAAAACTAGGTGATAAATGAGAGGAATTCATTGGAAAGCATGTTTTCTTGATATTCTCCATTGAAATAAGAGCAGTCTTATATGCTATCAAATATGGAAATTTGCTTTCATGTATGTATCCAGAAATATGTGGGGAAATGTATTGAATTCATTAAAGTGACAATTAAAATTGAACTCATAAGACATACCTTCTCAGTCCAACAGAAACAGTTTTACTAATAAACCATGTCAGCTACACTATCCAAGCTGATGATAGTCATTGGTCTATATATTTTGTCTAAACTAGAGCCAAACTTATCGGCCAAAAGATTCAAAAAGATAGAAAAAATTATTAGAATTTATGTGATTGTTTAGAATAATAATACCTACATTACTGAGAGTTGATAATAGAATAAAATGGCTGAAACAGTCTAAAGAAAACTAACAAAAAAAGGAGGATATAAAAAAAAATGTACCAGTTCAATAAAAATACTGCCGACCTTAATTAAAAACCCTTATCTTGTAAGTCTGTCCATAAGCTGCCAAATCAAATATCAGTTTTAGAGACAATCCCACAGTCAGTCAGTTTAGCTCTCAAAAAATAAGAATGTGGCCATATGAAGGTCGCCTATTCAGTTCATGGTTAAAGCCATCCAAGTAGTACTTTAGTCATTGTTGCAAAGATAATTTGATTTAGACTATACACTCATCCAAAAAAAAAAAAAAAAAAGAAAAGATAGGACACATTCACATTCGGTGAATCTCAAGTCTTAATAGAGAGAGACTACTGTTCTACCTGCAAGCTTGAAGATTCCTGAGGTTAAGAATTCATAAAGAAATATATATTTTGAGACTTACACATGCACCGATCAAATCAAGTAGATTAATCCATTATTTATACCTCACAAGTCAGATTACTACTTTTACTAATCAATTTTTAAATACACTTTTTAAAAAGAAGCTTTCCAAACTTTTTGAATTGATGGCGCACTTTGAAAAGAATTTTTTTTTGCAAAACATTATATACGTTATGTCAGTCAAGTCAAATGTATACTGTCTTCCCAGCAGCTCAACTGACTGAAGATTCTTTTTGAAGATATAGAAATCATACCTAATTGAGCAACACACCTAAAGATTATCGGCAACACACCAGAGTGTTGCAACACACAGGTTGCAAATCACAGCTTCAAAAGAATTCTTGGGAACAATAGACTTTTTAGGACATAAGCTATTGTGAAGACTCCCTCTGACTTGACGCTTTTGTAATATGAAAATAACTTTAAATGAAAAGATATAAGTTTTAAGGAGACCAAACTTCCATTGTTTTTACAAAACATGAGAAGTTCTACAGCAGGACAGTTTAATATTGCAAAAAGTATAACTTTTTTTTTTTTAAATATCATAAACCAAATATAGAAAGCTCAAAAAAGTTGGGGTTTTTTTTTTTACAAAATATGAAAAAAAAATTAATACTCTTTGAGCATTTTCAGACCCAATAGAATCTCCAAGCTTATTGACTTTTGAAACTTTTTTGTTTATCTGCACACACAATTTCATCTCATTAAGATCCAGTATTTACAAAACAGTGTGATAATAAACTCTTCTTCTGGATATTTGTATAGTCCAAAAAAAATCATAGTGTCTGATATTGTCTCATCTTAACTTTAAAAATCTTTTAAAGTTTGTTATTGTTCATAAGGGAGGAGGCCCTCCACACTCTGAGCATCAGCTCAAATATTTAGCAAAATGAAAGGTCAAGTTGTAGATGAAGGTCACATTGCAGTTGAAAATGATGAAACTGGGTAAGCCACAGATATGAGGGGGGTTCGGGTGTTCTGACCTGAACAGTCTTTGTCTGCGGTTATTAAGATTTCCAGACAGTTAGTTGCTGTTTTCAGAGGGATTTTGATTTGTTCTTTTTTGGGCAGAAAAAAGAGATTCTGTAGAAATGGTCAACTACCTGCCACTGATGGTACCATAATCTACAATGAAAAAAAAAAGAAGAAAAAATAAACAATGTAAAAAACATGGAAAATCAGACAATGGGTTGAAATCATTGATAAAAAGCACTTACAGGTCTATCAGGTGTATAAAGTGAAAAACGTTATATGATCTAACTAAACACAATCGATGTTGTAAGTAAAAATGACTAATCACATTTGATATGAGCCGTGCCTGTCATACTTATAGTATTAATAGCAGTTATCGGCCCAGCCTGTTCTTGTAAGCTTATGATAACCATTATTGGAGTAACAGGTTTGGGACAAGTTTCAATGAAATACACTTCAAACAACACAAATCAAAATGATAAATATGAATAATCTATTTTGGTTACTAAAATTTGATCATATACTTGTTATAAAACTTTTCTGGATTATAACAGTAAGAGCATATTTAGAAGATTGTGCACAAATCACTACCCAGAAATAGATATGACTCGTTTACAATTATGACAAGCTTGGCTGCACTAAGGTCAAACTCTTTTGCTTCATTAAAATCTAAAAATTAAACAAAATAGAATTAATTTCTCCATACAGTATTATTCCAAAACTGTGTCTCAATTCAACTCCTTTATCAATAGTTCCTGAAAATGGGATTTGCTAACTTTAGCAGAACAAGTCAAGGGCTCTAGAAGTGGCGGGGATTCATCATCAGTTTCTGCATACGTCACTTTGTCACTGTTATTTGTGCATGATGTCACTGTTTTTTGGTGTGGTCATTGTCATCAGTCATTGTTACATATAAAACTAAAACTAAAACCAAAACTCAACGGTAAGAATTTGACAGAAGAAAAAGAAAAAGCCTACTCTGACTAATGGTTAATCCGCCACTAGCATCAAGAGCAAGAAATAAAAAATTTTTGGACAAATACCTCAAAATGAAGCACAAACATCTGCCTTCTTAAAATTCTAATTTTTTTTAATACTGTTTAATGGTTCTAATATTATATTAACTGTTTCAATGACATCCTTAGTAGCAAGATAATTTTCACCCCAAGAAAATAAATGAATAAAATATAATACCCCTGATATTATATAAAATTAATGTTTTTCATATTAGAAATTCAATGTTTACAAAAAAAAATACAGAGAACTCAGAAACACAAGTTGACACGACACAGCCTCATAGAAAAACTCTTTATTTTTATTTTTCATTCTCTTTTATTTATGTCTTAAATTTCAGGTCTGGCTAATTGCGATAATAAAGTCGACTCTGAAAATTTTGAACAGATATATCGATCTGTTCATCTGCTAAGTTATCAGGCATATCCTGTGTCTCAGAGGATATTTCAGACATCTCTCACAACCAACAGATAAAGTACGTATTTTCTATGATTTTTTCTTTCTTTCTTTGAGGAAGTTATTTCATGTCTTGAGTTCCCAAAATTTGTGTATGTATATACAGCAATGTCTTGAATACTACAGTTAAAGTATTGCTGTACAAGTTGATGTAATTCAAAATAAGCTGAGGGGGACAGAGACAGAGAAAAAGAGAGAGACAGAGAGAAAAGAGGGAAACAGAGAAAAGAGGGAGACAGACAAAAGAGGGAGACAGACAAAAGAGGGAGACAGACAAAAGAGGGAGACAGACAAAAGAGGGAGACAGACAAAAGAGGGAGACAGAAAATGAGAGAAAGACAAAAAAAAGAGAGAGAGAAAGACAAAAAAAGAGAGAGAGAAAGACAAAAAAAGAGAGAGAGAAAGACAAAAAAAGAGAGAGAGAAAGACAAAAAAAGAGAGAGAGAAAGACAAAAAAAGAGAGAGAGAAAGACAAAAAAAGAGAGAGAGAAAGACAAAAAAGAGAGAGAGAAAGACAAAAAAAGAGAGAGAGAAAGACAAAAAAGAGAGAGAGACAGAGAAAAAAGAGAGAGAGACAGAGAAAAAAGAGAGAGAGGGAGAAAAAAGAGAGAGAGAAAAAAAAGAGAGAGAGAAAAAAGAGAGAGAGAAAAAAAGAGAGAGAGAGAAAAAAAGAGAGAGAGAGAAAAAAAGAGAAAGAGAGAAAAAAAGAGAGAGAGAAAAAAGAGAGAGAGAAAAAAGAGAGAGAGAGAAAAAGAGAGAGAGAAAAAGAGAGAGAGAAAAAGAGAGAGAGAAAAAGAGAGAGAGAAAAAAAGCGAGAGAGAAAAAAGGGAGAGAGAGAGAAAAAAAAAAAGAGGGCTTAGTTTAGTTACATGGGACATAGTTCAATTATTCAAGTATTTATTAAAAAGGAAATACTGAGGAATGACCGACAGACTAATCTACACTTGGTATCTAATGACCCCAACTGAAGGGTTCTACCATGTAAATTATATATAAGGTATGAGTGGATCAATAAGTCCATAACTTGGCACATATTTATTAGCTGAAATTTTCACTGTGTAACATTTGATCCATGTAATTCATATTAGCCAGTAAATTAAGTGCAAAAAGTTGAAAAATGAACATTTACGAAGTGAAATGGATTTTTTTTTTTCAACATTAGGCTATGGGCATTGATTTATCTGTATACATCTAATTAATTCGATGCATACGTACACATACACGCACAATCAGATATAATAGAGATAAGTATAGATATTTATATTAGAGTAGAAGATGTAGATATATAGAAATACATTTCAAATATTGTGCCTGTTTCTATCCATTAGAACAATACTTAGTCTGAGGTGAATACATTTTTTTCCACTAATGAATCAAATTCTAAATGAATACAATCCTCATAGAGAAATAATAATTAGTTGTACTAACCAGGAGTAACATGTTGACTACTTTGGCTGATATGGCTGCTGCAGGAGTCACGTCTCAGATGCACTCCATTGATCGTGGGTAGTCGAATAGGTGTCGCCTTTGGTGTCGGACGGACAGAATGGCCCAAAATTGAGGCGAAATAAATGAAACTCAGCAACATCTACAGTTTAAGAGAAGAAGAGGAAAATTGAATCTAGATGTGAGCCATAAGAAAATCATGAAATAAGGATAAAAACGAATAAAGATACATTAAATAAACAAGTTTTTAACCAATCGTATCTTCATCAAGCTCTTTGAGCCATCAGATGGTTGCCTTAGAATCTTTGATCTTAATGATTTTTGTATTTGATTTCAGGACATGATTCCAGAATCTTATTATCGGCTTTTATATTTCTAGAATATGTTTTTCGAAATTTGTTTGTGAATCTATGTTTGCTAAGCCTAGAATTGAAAAGTATTTACAAGTTTTGAAAATAAAAAAATCATTTCACATTTTATGCTTTTGAAGTGTTAGTAAATTTTGTAAATCAATCTCTAATAGTGAAGAATTGCTTTTTAATGAAATTTCAAAAGTGACTCTTTCCCTGTTCACTTCTTTTAATTTTAATTTGAAATTCATTTTCAACAACTTTAGAGCGGAATTAACTCCTTGATTTTGTTTTTTTAATGAAATATATCTCATGATCACAAATCAATCATTTACTTCAGTTTAGTGTGTGGTGAAAAGCAGAGAATGATTAAGATTTATTTTACCTGTATGGAGACTAGTAGATTATTGTACCAAACCTTGGGTAAGAAATTACTGGAACCTTTGAAATAAATAGAAAGCATTTAGATAAGTCAACTTACATCTACCATTTTATCAAATATAAATATTTTTTTAACAGAAACAAATTTATGGAAATTATGGCTACTGTTTTTTTTAAAATGAATAATGTTTGCATAACGATGTCCCAAGTTCCAGATATGCCCTTACCAGCAATGATATTTAAAATCATGAACCAAAATTTTAATCCAACAGTAGCAGTCAATACCAAAATTAATATAATAAACATTCAAGTATAAAATATAGAAAACCTGTAATGTAAAACTAAGGATTATGGATTGAAAATATAATTTCAATAAATGCAAATAGTTTACTTTTTGTGTAAGATGTTGTATACTACTTTGATTAGGAATTTTCTTTCAATATTTATTGACCGAGTGTGTCTATGCAATAAAATTAAATCAAGCAGATGGTCACTGTTTGATTCATTTAAGATTTGATTTATTTCATCAAAAAAAAAAACTGTCTCTTTAAAAAGAGGGAGACAGACACAATCAATATTCATATTAGTATATAAATATCTTTACATTTTCTTGGGAGGAATGCATAAAACTTTAAATTGCTGTAAGACTTCTAGTTATAAGTAGAAGTTTTTTGTTAGCTGGAATAGGTTTCAAGTTGAAGTTTATAAGGGTTATGATGAACTTATGTCATCCGATAAGATGTCATCACATAGTTACAATCAAATTTTTGACAAAGCTTCTCAAGACTAATAAAAGTCTTTCGGCACATTTCATAAGTTACTCTATTAAGTGTACATGTAATCAAAATTAAGTTAAGTTACAACTCTACTTAAAAATATAAAGTTTAGCAATCATTAATTTATTCATTTTTTTTTTTTTCAAATCACTTACTTGGGATTATGATCAATTATTTATGACAAGGTAAAATTTAGATTTTATCTGAAATTCAAAGAGGGGTTGTTGATTATATTTTTTAAAATTCTCTCTTGCTATTTTTGTCCATAATATTCCAGCCAGTTTATTCTCTAGACTTTCTTAGTTGGATGTGTTATCCTTACAGACAATATTTTTTCAACCCGTTGTTTTTTTGCTCGTTTTGATTTTAGTTTTATCCAAATTAATCAAAGGTAAATAAGAATGTTCAAATAAATTAATTCAAATTATATAAAGCAAATTCACTCAAAAAGTTATCCCAATATGAAACATGATAGGGAGATTATCCAAGATGAAGGGGAAGTAACTTAATTTTCAATAAAATTCATTTCATTGTTGTAAATTTAATTAAAAACATGTAGTATTCATATGGTTACTTTCTAAGTATTTTTGTGGTTTTCAAATCAGCCGAGAGAATCACATATTTTGAAAGATTACTAAGTTTGCAAAGTTCTTGACATGTTCTTATGAGACAAGGGAGATAACATACAAATGATTCCCATGGATGATTTAGTAAGTAAAGTTGCTTCCCATGTTGTACAACACTCGGAGCTATTATTTTGTCTCTATATCTTGAACAATCCATGGGGACCAATTGCAGGTTTTTTAACAAGGCTGGGATGCTAGATAAATGGGATTACACCCCAAAATGAGGGGAGGTAAGGGTTAATGCCTTTCCTAGGGGCATCAGTACAAAGTGAATACAGACTGCCCCAGTCAGAGTTTGAACTTGGTTCACCAAGTCTATTCTCCATGCAGCTAACAGTTAGGCCAACCACTCATCATATTGAATGACTTGACTGAAATTAGGGTCAGAATCTTTTTCAATGATTCACGAATTTAGAATCGTTATGAATAGGTATTTACACTTCTCATTGCATCTCTTAAATACCATTGCTAAAGTTGAACAAAATTTTCACAAAATTTAGACATCAATGCCAATTGAGACTATCATTAACTTGTTTGAGAGACATTAAAATTTCCAGAACCATCTCTTCAGACACAAAAGTGGTGTCAGTTATTAAACTATTGGTGCTATATCCATTTATATAAAATTCAGTATTAGAATTCAATCAGTTAAAGCAGTTGATTTTCACTTATCAATTCCTCATGAAATAAAGAACATTTGTTTTAGTCCATATAGGAATAATGACATGTGTGCATTTTCTTACCAGTGAATTTATATTAGCAGTTTTTCCAGAGTTGAGAAGAAGATTTTTTTCTTTCATTTTGTTACAATTTAATTCACTGAGTGAATAAACAAGAGGGGTATGTTCAGAACTTGGAGAGATCATACTTACCGCAAAGGGTCCCTGATGATACAGAGAGGAAAAAAAACCTGCTCCACAATTCTACCACCTGCTCAGGGTCATTGATATTCTCATCAACAAACTTCCAACCCTTGGGCTAAATGGAGAAAAAAAAAAGAAGAAAAGAAAATGTAATTCTCAATCCTGAAAGATTAATCTTTCATTATATTTGGTTTACTCAAACAACAATGACAAAGAATATAGTCCATTTTCACAATGTTTTGGCCCTGTACTCTCCAGCCTTCTTTGGATGTCTGTTCTGTTCTGGAATGTTGAATTTGGTTCACAGAATGGAGCTCATACATCTACTGTACATCAATATTTGTATTGCTATGTTTTGGGGATTGTCTCCAGATGAACTTTGCTTATGCTCATTTCTATCATCCTATGACCAGAGAATCCCAGGTTCATACTATGCTCCTTCCAAATCAACATTTCCAAGAAGTTACTCATATTAAATAATTTGCTCATTGTATATGGCCAAATTCCTTTAAACATCTTAATTGCCAATGCTTTTCCCTGTTTATTATTCTAACCTCATTCGATAAGGGTCGGTGTGCACCTATTTCCCTCCACACATGATCAGACGTCTTTGCTCATTTCCTACAACCCATCTTGCTCACATCGAATCAAAACAGATAAAATTGTTTGGGGTTTTTTAAAATATTTTTGAATGATTATTTTCTCTTCGCTATTTAATTTTCATTCTAATTTCATACTGTTTATTACTTAAGTTGAGCTTTTTGACAGAAGCAATATTTTTGTTTTGCTTTGATTTCCCAAATCTAAAACAAAGAAATCATCCAACTTATCTACTGATTATGAAAAATAAATGTAACACATTTTCACTTGCAGAGACAATGGAAACAACACACAGCAAATAACAATCTAAGCAACTGCTATTGGTTTGTCATGAATTCTGAGATGGATTCTAAACATTTGAAATGCAGTGTTTTTTCAGTTACAAGGTTACCAATAGCATAGCACTATATTGTACCTCTTTATAAAATTTTCTTTTCTTTTACAAGAAACATTTTGCACCAGTCAAAGAGTAATTGACTGAAAAAGTATTTTAAAAGGGGATACATTATTGGAAAAGTTTAAGAACCACTGGTACATAGCATTGAGTGTGTAGTGAGTTTAATCATCCCGGATGCCTCAATGTTACCCTGGGCCAAACTAATGTAAGCATTGTAGCATACTGGTGAGAAAAATGTATTTCTCAGTACAAATAATACTGCCCATAAATAAGTACAACCCAACCAATTTTTTAGAAAAAGTCAGCAAATATACCAGAATTTGATTATTTCTAGTGAAGCATTTTACAATCAAATGGATATTGTAAGATATTATTTATAACCAAACTCTACAGCATTGCCAAAAATATACCATTATGATCAGTGATGAACTAGAAAACTCATACCCCTGCCAATGCCATTGTCACTAAAAGCTGAATAAAAATCAGTTCCTATATAGCTATGATGCAGGGGAGGAAACTAAAAAAAATTCTTGGATCCACGGCAGAATTTAATTTTTTTAGCCCATAGCCCCAAAATTCAACCAATTTACACCCCCTTCTATGTTTAGGAAAAAACTTGAAATAACCTGTTTAAGAAGAGGATTTAAGATATGTGGGGGTCACTTTACAATTTTAGTCAGTTTCCGGCAGCATTTACACTTGATTTTAAAACTCCAGACTTCTTTCAGTGATCACCACCCAAAAAGAGGCAAGAACTAATTTATTCATTGATCACTCCTTTTACCAATTTGTTAATTGTTCCTCCCTAACATGACATGCTGCCAAAAGATGTAAGCCAATTTTCTATTGAGCGACTACCCAGACCTGTTTCATTGAAATTTATTCAGAATTTCTGGAGATATTGCGCAGACAGACAGCTACACACAAGTGAATACATATACCTCTTTCAACTTTGGCAGAGGTAAATTAATACTTAGGAAAGCTTCCCTAGGTAAAGGAATGTGATGTTTATTCGCTATCCCACAGCAGCAAAATATGACACAAGGTTGAGGCTTAACGTGGGAAGAATAGGATCCAGCCATCCAAAAATGGCTCCAGTCGACGCGGCTTCGGTTTGCTGAGCAACCAAAGCAACCTCCGCCACGAAAGCGTCCACTTGGGGACCTGTTCCGTTAAGTGCAATGGAGCAGTGCTGCCCTGGGGAAACTAGCCCCCCACAGCTGGGCCGAGTAATAATAGGAGAGCCCAAGGACTAGTCCAAAGGCCTCCAATGTGCGTAGCAGTGGCAGCCTCAGTAAAACCTCATTGGCTGACGCACTGCACCAGCGCACTCGGTCTTGACACCACCCACACCCAATGTCTGGCCCATTCGACGGGCAAGTGTCAGTACCTGAGCCTCAGGCTCTGCCGTGAAACAGATACTACACTTTGATCCCGAAGAAAAGGCCACAAATAATGGGGTAAGTGTAAAGGGATGTGGATCTGAGTCTTGCCTAGAGCTTATTCTTCATTTTGAATCTGCGCTGTCCACTCACAGCAGTACACAGACTGTTTGAATAGTTGTGATGAAAGGCAACTAAAATTAAGATGAAAGAAATACTAGTCAAAAATTGAAGATGGTTGAATAGCATTCTCTTATTCATCATCATAATTAGAATTATTTTCAAGTACAATATAAACTTTGGATTTAAACTATTTAGATAAATCCCATTGTCAGGAAATTTCTATCATCAGAAGTCTATATCAAAAGAATCTAACATGTAACATTTGGGAGTTTAATAAGACCAGTACCCATACAAAGATATGGACAAACTCTTTATTATCAAAAATAACATACAACAAAGATTAGAGCAAGAAAGGAAGTATCACTTACATTTAAACGGAAAGATACAGTGTAAACCCCGGAAAAGAGAAGAATGGTAGAAATATATGACTGGCACAGTAAAAACGCATTCCCACAGTGAGTTAGGAGCTTCCGTGCAAGTTCCACTGTAAAGGAAATACAAAATATGATTAAGTTCATTCATTTTTTTTTTTCCCCTAAAACTAATAAATTCTCATCAAATCAAAAACAATTTCAACAGCAGATAGGATCAAATTATACAAGATGTTTTTATTAGGTTTCAATAGTTGATAGATATTGATACAAGTCATGATAAGACTCTCAAAAGTCTTACAGATTAGTAATTTTACACAATTCCAAACAAGCATTTTTCTAAAATCTTCATAGCATCCTTTGCATGCACAGTTTTACATTACGGAAACAAGTTACAGTAAAATTTGTATTTTCAGTGAGAATATCATTCACACAAGATCAAAGGTGTCAAAACCGAAAGGAAATATCAACTGACCTGAAGTTAATATAACCAACACAAGATGGCTGAACTGAAGGGAGATCATAATAACAGCACTCTGTAAAGAAATGAAGAGAAAAGAATAAGTAATAATCAGTGACGAGCAAAGCACATCAAATCAAGGAGAGAATTCAGAAGGATAGAAAGAAAGAAAAACTGATAAGATCAGGGTTCGGTTTAATAAACCTGTGTATTTTTTATAGGAAAATGTAGTTTTGTATTGTTTATTGGTGTGCTTTAAATAAATTACCTTTTCTTTCAGGCATTTTTCATTTCTGAGAAGAATTGGCTCTAAAGTAGTGGTTTTATTTGCAATGTAAGTATAATGCTAAACTAGACACTTATCTTGTGTCTGACTTCACACAGGGATGGCTGTGAATTATTTGATTGGTTACTTTTTCACCACCATGGATTCTACATTTTGAGAATGTTACTTTATTAACTTCTATGATACCAACAAACTGTTCATGGTTAGGGCTAAGGGTTGGAGACGGACACAATATAAGAGACCAGTTTAGCATAATACATATATTGCAAATCTAACCCATACTTTAAATGGTAATTTTTCTCAACAATGAAAAATACCTGGAAGAAATGAAAGTTATTCATTCAAAACACATCAAAATACACAAGATGAATATGTTTTCCAACAAAAATACATAAGTTTACAAAACCAAATTTTTACCAACTACTATAATATCACAAGAAACAATAATACTGCCTACATAATCAAAATGTCAGAAATTTGAGTTTTTGCAGATATTTTTATGATTATACATTCATTATTTATCATAAAAGAACAAAAAGAAGTCTAGAGAAAAGTTTCCAACAGATATAAATAAGAGATATAAAGTCACTCACTAACTCCCTTTTTAACCTTCAGGCAAAATAATATAAACTTACCACTATTATTGTTTGATTTTTATTATGTCCAGGAAATACATCTATTAATGTGAGAGTTATCAGATTCAAAGTCTGCAATTAAAAAAAACAACTTGATAAAATTTCATTAGATAATACATGTTTTACTTTTTCAAAAATAAAATTAACAGAATAATTGGGTTTGGGAAACAATACCACAATGTAAAAATAGAAAATGGTTTCAGATCTGCTTACTAACTATAGGGTACACAACAAATTTTCTGGTAAGTGATGGCTGACACCTCTTTTAATCTGGGTGAAATTACGAGCTGACACTTCGATTTCTCATGGCTCTCACACGCGATCACTGAGTGGCCATAGGTGATGTTGTATGAGGAGCCATCTCTTATTGTTTAGAAATGAGACATGCTAGCTGCATCTGATAAGTATTTGTTTAATTAATACATCCGTTTCATTTATATTTATGCATTACGTTTAACCATTTAATTCATTCTTAATATTTGTTTAATTCAAGTTTCTAACTATTTTAATCTTTTAAAGATATGAGATGTGCATAATTAGTGGATCAGAGGTGTATTATCAAATTATAATAACTTGACCTCTATTGGTCTGTCCAAATGGATAATCAGGTACAGTTCTGGAACCCAGGGTGCTGAAAAATCGGTGGTGAACCTATATTAATGTACATTTACACCAATACCTTTGGTCATATCATGAATCAAAAATTTCCCCACTTCATATCCCTCCACAATCTTTCATTATATACCACAAGATGTGAAAGAAAATGATGGTGATGTCGTAGAAGTTCCCTTTGTATAAGCATCAGCCTCAAAAGAAATGTTAGTCTCGATTATTCAAAAATGACTTTATTACTGTTTGTTGTTTGTTCCTTGTGGAGCATAGGGCCGCAACCATACAGCTGCAATTTGAACAGCAAGTAGGTTTTAAGAGGTACAGTTGTCCTTCTTTACCAGGGCTTGGGACCTGTTGAGTTAACTGCCGGGCTGTAGGTTTTTTTCCATGTCAGAGTGACCCTTCATTTAGGTAGACTGCCTTACAGGTTTTAAGTTGACTGCCATACAACAGCACTGCTATTTACTCATAGCTGGGGTCTAGAGGGATTCATGTTTTTTCCAAGGGCATTAGTGTGAAGTGAACATAGACAGCCTGTGGGAACTCAAACTCAATCTGTTAATTCCATGTTCCCATGCCGGGAACTATTTACATCACTTCGCACCTCCAAGATTCCTGAATATTATCTTGTTTAAGTAAAAAATTGAAGCAACAATACAGACTAGAACACTAATAAAGAAGTAACTTATCATCTAGAAAAAAAAATGGACAGAGACATTTATCAAGGATTAAGGGGTTTTTTTTAATCTCTTTTTTGAAGAAGTATTTGTCCAGGGGAGAAAAAATAGAAGCAAAAGTAAAACATTGCGATTAAGAGAAGTGAACTAAATATACAAAAATCAAAAAAATAGAAAAGGCAAAGTGTTGATCTGTTAAGGATGTACTATTTCTGCATTCTAGTAGAAACATCTGCCTTTAAAGATTTCAAGATTATAATGGAAAGTATTTTAATGACTTAATCTTAAAAAATGTTTACACCCCTCATTCACAAGTGGCCACCGCCACTCTTCCAGGGAGAGGGTGAAAGGATATATCCAGTGGGAGCAAAAAGATACATCCAGTTGTTGGTAGTCAGATAAGGGAGTGCCTCAGATGCATTTCATCCTAAGCTATCACTGTCCATGATGACAGCTTTGCCCTCTGCAAGAAAGCATAATCGGGGGGGGGGTCAAATGTTCTATTTGTATCCCCCGATGGATGCTAATGCTTTCACTTCAATTTACACCAATACATTTTTTTAATTACTTTTCAAGTGCATAATACTGAAAAAAATGATAATAGAAAAGAAGAATGTTTTAGATTAAAGTCATGATTTTTATGTAGTTTTATCACAAGCTAGCCCATGACAATAACCGGCTCGATTGATGGCTGCTACTGATATTATAAGCGTAACAGATACTGTAGGAAAGGAAAAGTCAGAGAAGAGAGAATTAGGTAGTTTAATAAGAGGGTGGGAAAGGAGAGAGGGAGAAAATGAGGACAGGAAGAGAGAGGGGGGAAATAATTTAATGAGAGGGTAAGAAGAGGAAGGGGCTGATTGCTGTTATTTACACAGGAAGTGAAAAGATAAAATTACTCATGTATAGGATTACTCCAAATAAGATCATTTTTCTGCAGTTTTTCTGTGAATTCTGTTATTCAATACAACCATTTTCATTCTATTTTACTCAGAAACAACAATGACCATGAAAACTTTATTTTTAGGGGATGGAATGAAATTATAATTTTTCATATCAGTTTTTGTTTTAGATCATACGAACTGAAACCAGATGACATCTTTCTAGATAGATACTCATTAGATAAGCTATTAAAGGAACCCTGGGTCAATTTCTTGTTATCAGCAAGCAAGATTACCTGGTGTTATCCTGGTTGAAGAGCCTTTAATGATGACCATAATTACAATTTTACACGCCTACTTACAAGATCCTAGATCTGATCAGTCCTTCTACTTGCGTGTAGATCATTGAATGATTTTTTTAGGGGTTGGGAGTGCAAGTTCCCAACCACCACCACAACCTCTTTTAGCTATTTTTTATAGTTGTTGGTGGGAGTGGGTTCCACTCCTGGTTTCGAATCAAGAGTTGTCCTTCTCCTAGACTGGTTGCTAACTGAGGCTAGAGAGCCAAGTCTACCCTGTTATTTCACCCATAGCTTGGAGGAAAATAGATTGTTTCATGCCTTTTCCAAAAGCATCAGTGCAAAGAGAACGCAAACAGCCAAGGCCAGAATATGAACTCAGCTCATCAATTCTGTTATATGTGCTGGTAACCATTACACTACTCTGGCCACCAATTTTAAGATAGCAAATTATTATGCAATACAAGTAATACATGTTTTAGACCAGATCATTTGTACCAATTATTTTGAAAGTGCTGTGAAAAAATCCTCATTATTCGAATTCAAATGGCATCTGTATTATAGGCCTGCTTAGAGATTAGATAGCTGCATATTTCCTTCTAGCACCAGCGGTCAGTGTTCATTTGCAGGTAAAATTGACAACACGATTTTCCCAACCCACTCCATTTCCCTCCATTTTAGCCTTGTGCCATACTAATTTAACAAGTATATTCTTTTCAATTAATTATCATAATTCATTTTATTTACTTTTCATGCTGTCAAAAGCTTTTGATGAGCTGAAATCAAAGAAATGCTTAAATAATCAACTCAAGAAGACAGATACTCACTTGTAATATGAAGGAGAATATAAAGATGTTATTTGTTATGATTTTGGGAATGTTGAAGTTCCATCGATAGCACTGCAGACAGGGTAAGCACCCTAGAAACCCGCAGGAAGCCTAAATATTGAAAAAAAAAAAAAGTATGATAAAAATTATCAGTAAAAGAAACAAAATCATACTGCACTTCTCACATACACCATTCATTTATGTGAATATGTTGAAAAAAAGTCAAATTCATTACGTGCTAAATAGTTCACAGACAAGTAACTCCATATTTACATTACTTCAACAATTTGTGGCATTAAAAGTAGGATAGATGACCTCAAGCATGCATCACAAACATACTAGGTTGTTACACATGAAATGTCCTTTTTTTTGTTTACATCACAGTGGATAATGAAAAAAGTGAAAAATTTACCAACAATATTGTATTTTCTTGCAGATTTTACATAAATGGCGGTATTAATTATTATTGGAGGATTTGGGGCCATTAACAGCAATGGTGTCGCTAAGAAAACTAATTTTCAAGAACACTAATCAAGACATAATTATGCTCAAACTGCTAATGTCAGCAAAGCATTTGGAGTGAACACTACTACAGTGCGAACCTTTCGGCATTGGTTCAATTTAGATCTGGAAGTATGAATGCCGATAATAAGCCTCAAGGGAGGATATAATTTGTTCTTAGTAATGAAGAATTTGAGAACAGTGGCCATCAACCTAAAAACAATGGTTCAAACACTTTCAGGAGACTTCAGAACTTGAAGAGTGATCATATCACATCATTTCAAGGCAATCAGAAGGGGGAAAAGTTGGAAAAAATGGGTCTTGCAAGAACTGAATGAAATGTTCTATGACAGCACCATACATCACACACCTCTCTTCTGATATTTCTCCCAAAGATTATCATCTTTTCAAATATCTCGAACTTCATATCCATAACAAAAGCTTCAATATTAAGGACTTTTGGAAAAAGGTTATTGCTTCAAATGGGTGATATATTGATTAAACATTTATCATTTTTTGTAGTTTGTACCATCCATCTTACTATTAAAAAAACATATTTCATTTGTAATAATTTAATATATCAAATACTTTTGAGAACACCATCCATAGAGCAATGATTACTAGGTTAGTCTATGAAGCCACTGCACATGAATTCAATCCTTATTGAGTGCCTCATTACAGTGGTACTAGGCCAGATTAGACTACACTAAATAAGTATCTACCTCAAAGCCCAAAATGGATACAGACATTACTCCTTATAGGCAAAAGGAATTGCTTACACTTTTTCTATATATTTTCTTCATAAGAGAAGAGAGATGCCATCTGCCATGAGTATCTTCTCTGCTACTTCAAGGGTTAGAATATCTATGCAACTAAATCTCTCCCTCTTTTTCATCACTTCATCTTTCATCAAGTTAGGGAATTAAAATAAAAGTCAGAATTAACCCCACCAAAAAAGTCGGATTCCAGAGAGGAGCCTTTTTTTCCATTACAGATTATTAAAAATTATCATGAGCAATAAGAGTTGTCAGTATCCATTGAGATATTTCCTATTTCGTTTATATAGCCTTGTTGCTTGGTATTATCTTTGCAAAACTTGACATTATGTTCACTTCTAAGGGCTGGTGCTTGGGGAGGGTTGGAAATAGGTTCCTCTAGAGGCAGTCCTGATTAGGTTTCAAAATTACTTTTCATCTTGCATTCAATAAATATGGTGTTGGGATTAGCTGAAGACAGACTTCCACACTAATTGGCCTGAAACAAGTTCAGCGTTCCCATCAAACATTGTACTAACGACTATTATATTCTCAAGGACCGAGCCTTAACTATATTTGAATTTTTAGAAAGAGAAAAACTAAAATATACAAATGATATGAGTAAATATTGCCATTTTCTCCTCACTTGCTAATTCTCGAAATGTTACATCCGGTATTGTTTGTTGAGTGAGATTGTCTGGTTCCGAATTGGAATGACTACTGCAGATACTGTGGTATGAATCAAAGGTCTGGTTAGTCACTCAATAGAAATCGTTACATGACCAAAGTCTTTAGGCTCCATGCTTTGTTGGAGGTGATAGATCAAAAGATCAGAAAAAGGGGTGATTAATGAATAAGTTACTTCTCTTGCCTTTTGTTAGGCAGTGATCACTAAAAATAGTCTGACTTGAAAAAACAACAAAAAAAAAACAAGTGTGAATGCTGCCAGACACAAAATAAGGGATCAATTAAACATAAATTTGAATAGCGAATTGAAACATTGAAAACCCACCAAAAACTTATCATTGGGGGGTGGGGCTGGAAAAAAAGTTTTTTCTAGACATTATCATCATCATCATCATGTTAAGAAGTCTTCTCGGATGAGCCTGATATGTTACTGCCATCCTGTTTGGTATTCCATCACAAATGGGAGATCTTCTGGAAGACTCAATGTCATCAAGCAATTGATCCAAACATTTTCTACACATAATGAGGTGTAAATGTTGAAATTTTCAGCCCTCTAGCTCCGTTGGTGCAGCCTGTATGCATGATACAGAGCCAGCCAGACCAACTAAAAAAAGTGAAGAAACTAATGTAGACAGATTTGGTTGACAATTTCTAATAAAGTTGCTTCATGTTTTTCATCAGCAGGCTGTCAACAACTTCTTCATTCCAAATGACTCTTAAAAACAATGTATTCTGTATTACAATGGTTATAGAAATTAATTTAAATTATTCTGTTCAGCTCATCAAGCTTAGATCTAGATTATTTCTGACTGAATAATATAAAGCTGAAGGGAGTTATGTCCCTTTGCTACATTTTCCATGTCAAGTCTTGGGACACGATTCAAAATGTCTTAGTTGAATAACCAGCCTTTTTATATATTTATTTTAAACATTGGAACCGATTCAAAAACTAAATAAACGATATAGTCAGATAAAATTCAAGTCTTATCATGATTTTCACAGATTCCAGTTCATTACGTTTGTTTTTGATATAATAATTTACTATTTTCTTCTTCATAAGTAAGCAATTTTTCTTCATTCTACCATTAGTTGAAATCTACATTTTCCCTCTCACTTTGTTCATCTATGGATCAATGTTTAGCAGTGTTTTTCTGCTTTAGATATTTGCTAAATTTAACTTAATCCAATACAGGGGCACAATACTCAGGTACCTAGTGAGGATTGAACTCACTGTAGAAGCAGTGATCTGCAGACACCCAGTGAGAATCAAACTTACAACACTACCAGTGGATTTCAAGACTAGCCGGTTGACCATCACTCTACAGTATGTGAGCATGGCCTTGTGCCAGACTAAACAAAGTTTAGTAAATATCTTTAAAGGAAGAACAGTTGAAATTTTAAAGCACTAATTGTGTCCTAAATAACAAAAAGATGTAAACACTGAATTGTTCAGTAAGAGTAATAAATAACTGATGATCCCACAGTATTTGATTTTTCAAACAGTTTCATTTTCATTTTGCATCAGTTGTAAAACAAGTATGACTGCACATGAAGATAGACAATTTAGAGAGTAAAATTGGGTTCTACTGTCGTACGCAGTCTATCAAAATGTGCGATGCGAGCTTTACCAACCCTTACTTGTGTGTGTGTGTGTGTGCAATACCAACTTAAACTCTTTCTTCATTGTAGGAAATGAACATGCCTTACTGTTAATTCCTACTCTAACACAATATACTGCCTCATCTACGTACACACCCTTTCTAATAATGAATCATTGTTTGCCACACTTCTGTTCCTTTCAATCAACTTTTGACCGTTACTTACAAGAGTCTTTATATCTGAAATTATAACAACAATGAATTCAATTTCTACTTTTACATTTCTCATTGAAACAGCCATCCAAACAATTTTCATTTATTCCGCAATAATCCTGACAAACATTATTTTAGTCACCTTAAATGTCTCCTACATATCCAACTTGACTCATTTCTCAAACTGGTGACCCTAAGTAGAACATCATATTTATTAACTTTAGACTGGATACTGCAGTAGATATCTAATGCTACACTGCATATTACAGTAACACCGAAAATTATCTTTGCATTATTATTTCGGCAATGTTTTAGTAAACTCACATCAGCTTCTTCATTACAGGGAAGAATAGTTTCTCTGATTATGCTCTCTGCTTCTTCCAATCGATGTAATATTAACCGTGCCTGGTTCACAGCTTCTGAATATTGTGTAGGTCTGTAAAGAGAGAAAAAACAATGGAGATTTAGCATACAAGAGAATATCATACAATTTATAGTACAACTAATAAAAGATGGCATATCCTATGATTTAGAATTGATTTTGTATACCAACCATAGCTATCAAAAGTGATTAATATGTGATATGTTTGTGTGTTCCAGCACTCATGTCCATACTGTTTTGTCTACAGACTTGAAAATTGGCATCATTACTCCACTACACCCCTTCTAAAAAAATTTTTTTCAATTCATTGGAAAAAAAACTGGGGGGAGGGATTTTGACAGGTTTATTATCAACATCTAGATTCTCCAGATACTAGAAAATTCTAGATATTTTTTTTCTCCATATTAAATGTTTTCCAGTGAAAAATGCCAGTGATAACATGAATAGAATTTAATCCATTTATTTATGATGTGACCGGGAGATCACAAACACGGAACTTTATCTGGTAATCTGATCCAATTAGATCCTTTATCAGTATCACAGAAATTAGAGCTGATAAAGTTGGACTCTACTGCACAAGTATTGTGAATATGCTTTATGGCGTAAAGAAACAAACTGTGTTGGACATACATAATGCAGAAGACAAATTTAGGCAGTATGCTCTAAAGTATAGCGTAGTTTCTACTCAGTCTGATTCATCAGAGGTTGGTAGGAAATATATGAAAATGGCAAGGAATGAAAATCTTGAAGAGGTAGAGGTCAAGTGGTTCATCAGTGGGTGGTAAGAAACGTGAAAGTTGCAAGGAATAGAAATCTTGAAGATGCCATGTACAAATCGTTTAAAGTTTTAAAAAAACTTATCTGAAGAGAACAGAAAAAACTCCATTTGTAACATTTACATCCTTTTATATCCAAGAACAATATATCCAAGCTTTCCAGCATAAACAAACAAGAACCCGGAAAGAAAATGGGCAAGGAACATTTTTCCATATTGTGTTGTGCCAGTACTGATAGTATGCATTGTTTAAAGCTGGCAGTGGTTGGTAGGTCCACATGACACCATGTCTTGAAGGACTGTATGAGAGATTTGCCAGTTATTATTTCACAAAACAAATCAGATTAAACAGAGAAGTTTCTTTCTGACTGTTTTTTTTAACACTTAATTCTAAAACATTTCATAATCTGAAAGAATGACCTGGATAATGTTCCTAAAATTGGGTGATATGGAATGACTAGACTCAATATTGCATCTCCTGTGTATTTGCTTCATTACAATTGTTGTACCATCAGTACTACAAGGATCGGCTGTTAAGAACTTATAACTAGCGGCAGTGAGCAACATGTTTAGCTCATAAGAATGTTTAGTAACTTATTACTACCACTACTATTACTTATATCATTACCTTTCTATCCAAACTAAGAATTTAACTTAATATTTAATGGTAATGTAATAGGGTCAAGTTTCAGGTAATACTTATAGAATCAGAGAGAAATTAAACCTAATATTCCACCTCTTTACGAACTGTTCTGAATCTCTCCTATACCATCACAACAATAAGAATTCATTATCCACTAGATGAGGTAATTAAAAACAGACTTTCCTTTATTCATAATTATTTTATATTCTCTTACAATGTTGAATATATCTCTGTACCATGTTATGTATGCATTTGTGCCGGGGGGGGGGGGGTATTGGTTCTTATTGTACTACTAAACACCAGCTCCCCCCCTATTAGTCTGTTGATAAGTGGGCTTACAATATACATATATATATATATATATATATATATATATATATATATATATATATAAATATATATATAAATAAAAAGAGAATTCATGACAGAAAAAGATTGTGAAATTATTGCTTTGAATAAATTGGTTTTTAAAATTGTTTCTCCTGGCTTGTTTCTTTTTATTTCACACTCAGAATTCAAATCAGGACCACCTTGGCTAAGTTGTGTCAAAATTTTTCATTAAAACATTAAAAAAATGGTCACTTTTTTCTCCCATCCAGTGTATGAAAAAAAGAAAGAACTTGACAGCCCATGAGTGAAAAAAAATTAATAATTAAAAATGGAAAGAAATAAGAGAATGATGAGCAAATTATGTTTTGATAGGCAATTTCTTGATAATTTCACATATCCTGATGGGCACTTCTACCATTTCCATGAATAATAACAGCAACAACAATAACAGTTACATGCATGGCAGATGGAATATATGTGAAAAGATGTTTTAATCTCAACTATCCGGTGACCAATGTCTCTTGACAACATGTAGTGTTGGTTTAATTGCTCAAAAAATTGGAAAAAAGGGTGATCAATGAATAAGTTACTTCTCTTGAGTTTTGTTGGGTACTTGTATGTCCAAATTTTTCCTTCTTATTGAGGAGAGTGTGTGAGCAAAATTTCAAGTTTATACCATGAATGGTTAGGGCTGGAAAAAGTCTAGATACATAGAGGCCAGAGCATATGAATAATCCAATCCCGCATAGATATAATTGTCAGAACACATGAACAACCTTAACCCAACTACAGTATCTAAATCAGTGTTGTAGGTAGTGGTGATTAAAAAACAAGTTAATTAAAAAATTTTATTGTTATTACTTCACTTCAAGAAGTTTCACTAACGACTGAGCGAAACTTCTTGAAATGAAGAAAAAAATTGTACCAAATGTTCCATTTATGTATGATGAGATATAGTATTTGAAGTGTTGCGTAAAATATTTATGAAGGAGAAAGTACACTAAAAATGTAACTGAGACAGTAAACAGTACAATTTATATATTTACTTGGTTGTCTTTGATGAATCCTCTTATCTAATTCTATTTATGATTAGGTGTGTACGTTATATATGGTATAACATACAATTTTTTTTAAAAACCTGTAGATAATCTGTCCCCCAAAAATAACCCCATCGCACTTATTATAGAAAATTTTTTAGAAATCGACCAGTGTTTCTAAAAATGCAATGGAGCATCAAAGAAAACCCTTGAAAAGACTCCCTTTGATTTGGGGAAATTTATCAGACGCTAACGTGATGGCAAAGGAAATGATCTGTTAGCCAAAGGAAGTGAGGCGAATAAGTCAGCGCTCAAGTCAGATTCCGGAGAAAATGAATGCCACCAATATATGTGGTAGTAACCAATGACTGCATCGAAAATGCAAGATTGAGAAGATGTGTTACACATTACATCAAAATTTATCAAGATAAAACTTTATGCACTTCACCTTATCACACGGTGTTCAGAAAATTGTGGAACCAACAACCTGTTCATAACTTGTTGAAAGAAAAAATACAAATGGATAAATGAGAGTTGAAGAAACAGGCCATTTCTTGGAGAGGAGGAGAGACAAGAAGTTCTGGGGGAATCAGATATGGGTCAACCGGTTAGACTTTGATTTAGTGGGGTTGAAGAAACAAGAGCCATCTGATGGGTGGGTGTACGTGTTTAGATAAACTCTGATGCTGTCTATGTATAGTTCTTCAATAGATAAGATAGATAGTCAATGAGTGCATTGCGATTTGGGTGTGCGTTGGTGGTGGTGGTGGGAGTTAAGTGAGTGTGTGTGTGTTTTATTCCTTTTTTTCTCTTGAAGGGTCAGGGGTTATCATCCAATACCGCATGTTGTTAGAGTATCATTATTCTCACCTCTGATGAAGTATTATTTTGAAATCAGGTTACTTGGAATAGTCACTATGTGAAAAAAAAACCCAACCTTTGAGATTGTTTTACATTCATTTATGAAAGCAGCTTCAATGCATCTTTGTTTGATAGCATCATGTATATTTTTGATTGAGTAGGCTCTCTGTAAATTGAAGTTATGGTTGTGCTTATTCCTGTTCTAACAGGGCATTTAATTTATTGTCATGCTTTAGGGCCATACAATGTTCATATACACTTTCTTATGAGGAGTTTGGGTGGCTTTCTTCCATAAACTTTAGCAGTTATTGCATAGTATCATGTAAATCTGGGAAGGGGTAGTTTATAGATTAGGTCTCTAATGGTTTTTGGATGTGCCGGTAGTGATATGTGAATTTAGTTTGCTTAGGTTAATGGTAAGATTGGTGGTGGTTTAAAAAGGTAGGTTGTATCATCTGTCTTTTTTAATGTTTTTATCATTCTTGTTTTTCACTTTCTTTAGATTTTGTATGCTTTTTTCTTCATTGTTAAGAATGAAATATCATGGATATCTGGAGGAATCTGAAAGATTGTTCTATACATTCCTCTTCCTCATTTAGATACTCAAGACAGCAAATGCTAAGAGCCCTTAGGTAGAAACCAATGACTAATCCTAATTTTATTTTGGGTGTGTGGTGGGAGTAAAAATGTACGTGGTCATTTTTATTTGTGGCTTTACGGAACACAGTGTTTAATGTTATTGTGAGTCATGTATAGTAGGGTGTCAAGGTACAGTAATGTAGCATTGGTTTTCTTTCCTAGTATGAATTTGATTGAGGGTTCCGCTACATTGAGTTTTGCTATTAGGTTAACTAGATTTGTTTGTTGGGGGTATAGAATCAGGGCATCTGATATATATATATATATATATATATATTGACCACTCAATAATATTGCTGGATATTCTATCCACCCACTCATCATATATATTATATATATATATATATATCTCGATTGATTGAATAAATGAAGCAAATCAAATTCCAATCATTAAATTGCAAGTGTATAAATAAGTACTTCAGTCTGCTCTGGGGACTGATGTAGTTGTGCACTTCCCACCAGTGGTCATTTCCAAAGTCAAAGTAGACTCAAAGATTTCAAATGCTGATTTTCAAGGCTAACAAACCCTCCCTATTTCAAAGAATCGTGTGATGCCATCTTCCATCCCACGTTTCTCCATTTTTATCCAACTGGCAAACTAAGCCAGGCTCAGTAGATATCAGTCAGAACTTATGTTGATACCATCTCAGGTATGGGCAGGTAATCATTTTTTCAAGTAAATTCTTTGTTAAATTGTTTTTGACAAAACAGAAAATTTTCTTCAAGATTCGTTTCCATTGGAAGAGGTTCCCTGAACCCGTGTTGATTCTCGACTATGTATATTATGATGAAAGGACATTTGAACCATGTTGTAACAAACACTCACACGAACTTATCTATGTATAACCGCTAGTTGTCTATCACAGAGATAAGAAGAATGGAGGATGAACAGGTGTTAATGCAGATTACTAAAATAGAAATAAAGTTGACAATTTCTCTCACAAACAGAGTAAGTTCAATTGCCCAAATATAAATTACAAAATTTTTCACTTGACCCGGATGTATCAAATGGAACATTTTTAATGACATAGAATTATCTTGAAACAGGATTTCCTCAAAAGATATACATACGCTTTGTTTGTTAATAGCAGCTATTCATAACAAAGAATAATGTTTAGATAAGGGAAAACATAATATATATTTATGCTTGAATGACACTTTATCTTGAGTGTTCAAAATGTCCTCCTGCCACAAAACATAGAAATTGAGTCACAAACATCAGAAAATCTTGTAATTATAGGACAATTCTTTTCAGTTGAAGCACATAATTTCACAAGTGTACCAGGTTTTGTGATATAACCTTTGTCTTCAAGGTATCATCATAAGAAATCAAATGCTGTTAGATCTGGAATGTCATAAGTATTCAAAACTATCTATTCATCAAATTTATCACGATGAAAATAGAGAAGTGCCTTATCTTGTTGGCAATAAAATTCCTCCATACCATTAGATGAACAAAGACGGATGTGTCAATACATTTTTGTGGAAACAACAAATATTAATAAAGACAATTTAATATCCTACATTCCCCAAAGCATATTGACCTCCATGAGAAGACCTTAATAACACATATCCACAAATAATTCTACTGGGCTGAAATAACTCTTATGATGACAGTAGATAGAACCCAGAGTCAAACTTTTGAAAAATTAAGAATACATATATATGCCTCAACTTATATTCAGCTATCAAGAACTTTATGTTGCCTTTTTTTATTGACAAGCGAAATGTAAAAGTTGAAGCATCAAGTTGAAGACTCAAACAATAACAGCAATGCAGAACAATATATCTTTGAAATATTGTCTTCAATTTTGAATAGCAAATAATATTCTTTTTTCTATACTATTGAAATATATGAATTACAGTAAATTCCTCTTCTAAATTGCTAAACTACACACTGGAATTTTCAGACCTGCGATTGATAACACAATAATATAAAGGATCATACTACTTCCACTATTATTAATGATGATGATGGTTTGGGGGATGATGATGATGATGATGATATTAATTATTATTATTATTATTATAATGATGATGATGATAAGTGGCAATGATGATTATGATACATTGTACAGGACTTTTCCAAGATACATTAGAAAGACGAAATTGAAAAATCAGAAAAAGGGGGGACCAATGAATAAGTTACTTCTTTCTTTTATTGGGTGGTGATCACTAAAAAGTTCGAATTCTTAAAAAAAATGTGTATACACTGCTGGACTAACTAAGGAATCAATTTAGCACAAAATTACATAGCTAATTAAACCCCATCTAAAAACCAATAGGGTGAATTTTTAAAAAGAAAGAAAAGAAAGTATTTTCCTGTAGTAGTATATATTGTCATTTTCAGCCCTCTAGCTCCATTGTGTGACACATCATAGCCAGCCAAACTTGAAACCAAACAAACCTATGTTGATGATGACAGTATCTAATCGATGCATCTAAGAAGTTCAAAGTATTTATAAGTAATGATTAATAAAATGAAAGCATAAAATAAGAACTAGATGAAATGATTTCAAGAATTCTCCTTGAGGAGCTACATGGAATCCAAGAAACAGGCATAAAGTGAAGAAAGTTCCAATGTCAAGGAATTATACATCACAAGGCCCAAGAAAACAAAAGGTGGCAATCAGGAGTAGCAGAAATTCCTTCAGCAAAATATCATACAGCAGAATTATTATTCATGGGGATATTTTTTTAACAATTCATTATCTTTTACTTTTTCAAGAAAAAAAAGACCGAGATGAATCTTGGATAATAATCTGCTATACCCAACTACTACTTCAAAGAGCAAATTTGAATGGAAGTCTCTTATATAATATTCTGAAAAGCACTGAAAACCAAACATTCCTTCCGTGGATGTCATCTGCATATCAAAGTTCCGCATAATGCCAAATATGACCCATGCGCAACCAAGATTGTCTTGTTTACATCCGCTGCACTCTACCAGACCTGTAAAGCACAGCGGAAGTTATTATTTTAAGATGGCTTTGGTTCAATCTACACCACACAGTTGTCTTTAAGTACTCCTACTAATCAGGCATACCTCTACTGCTCAAAAAGTTTTGTTTATTTTTAGGTGATTTTTTGACTTAAAAGACTAAGAATGTTAGAAAAAAGTGGTAGGTTCCAGTAATAGAAGGAAAAAAAGCAGAAAAAAAAAGCATCAGTCATTATCAATACAGTATTTGTACTACCGTTCCGGAATGAAAAAAAATTCTGAAATCTAAAGTGTCTGGTCCCAAAGGTTTCAGCTATGAAATAGTATATCTGAAATAACATTTTTATGCCAATGACCATATATTTGATACCATATTTTCATGAAAATTTGTTTTTATAATCATTATTCCATAAAGCTATTTCTATGATTAATTCATATCTTATAGAAATAGCTGAAGATTTTCATTATGAATATTACGAGATCTTTCCAGCATAAAATATAGAATAGAAAAAACTATTAAAAAGCATATAAAAACCTAATGAGATTAAAAATCTGAATGTTATTACAACTATAACTGTAGACCAATAAAGTAAATGAGAAACTTGAAACCATAAAATAGTGAAATAAATAAATGATCATTGAAAACTTACAAAGATATCATTTATAATACGTATGTTTGAAAAAAAATTATTATTTTAAAATGAGGTTACAATTTATTTGATGAGAAAACAGGTAGGATTTTTTCTCTTCTCGTGAAAAAGTTATGGTGAAGTACGGAATAAAATTTCAATTCAAGATACGAGCAAAGGAACAGAAATATCAGATAATCCACAAGTGAGAGCAGTAAGCAAAATCAAATCCAAGCATCAGTAGAAAAAAAAAACAAATAAATAAACTAATAAAATTACAATTCTAATAAGTTGAGAAGGGGAAAACTATATAATATTGGTTTTTCAACACACTGAATTCCTGCTCTGGGAAAAGAGAATTTATATTTCTGAGATGAATAATCAAAAATATAAACAGAGATTTGATTATCAATAAATAAAATAAAGAGCCTATCTAATCTAAAGAAAGTTCAAGAACAATTTTTTTTTATCAATATAAACAAAGAAATATAAGGACTAACAATAAAATAGAGGCTTGGCTTAACAAAGCGATGATTTTTTTTAAATCATCCAACTTACCCAATAACCATTGTTTCCATTTCTTCTTCCCACCAATTCTCAATTCCAGGAAGTGTCCCTTGCAATAAGGAAGGTTGATCAGAGTCTGAATCTGAGTCAGACATTTTCATTGTTTACTTTTTCACTTAAATGTAAGCTTCTCTAAACAGATCTGTCTCTACTACAATAGCGTTCAGTTAGTAAGAGATTTAAAGTGAATATTATATAACTTAATGTTGCTGGTAAACCACTGAATAATTTCTAAGTTTATATCTTCAGTAAGAAGAGTTTTTTAAAATCAATTCCACCCCTTATACTTTGTTATAAACGGTAGGACATCAAGAAGAAAACTATTCTGAAAACCCTTAATTTTGAATTAAACATCAACTTGGTAGTAAAGAAAGTAGTTAAAAACAGCAAAAGTCGATAAAAGAGAATAAATAAGTTACCTTTGGCTAATACCAACTAAATTATGGGAAATAAATTGAAAAGCCTCCTCTCAAAAAATAGAAATTTCACTCATGAAATCACCTTGGAATGTAAACATGAAAGAATAAACTAACCCAGCAAATTGTAGAAATTCATATGAACAAAAAGTTACAGATGACAACCAAACACGATTTCGTCATCTCTGCTAGAGCTCTCCTAAGACAGTTCACTTAAATAAATACTGCTATGTGCTGTAATGAACAGTAAATGAGGATAACAGTATTTACTAAGGCTGAAAAACTGTAAATTGATCTATATTTTGCAACCAACTTACATTTGAAATGAAAAAATGTTAAAATTTTCGGTACATTTCTATGAATTTGATGTGCAAGGATTTGACGGAAATATATGATAAAAGATTTCAAACTGCAGTCCTCAGAATTATCATTAAGCTAAATCTATCTCTTAAGTAGAAGAGTCTGTATCATAAAAATGGTTTCAGAACAAAGAATCTTTGTAATAATGATAATAATGTACAAACCAGAGGCTATCTTAGAGAATGAAATGCATAAAATTCTCTGGAACTTTGAGATTCAAACAGATCTCACAATCCAGATCGGAAGACCAATTTAATAGTCATGAACAAGAAAAAATGAATGTATCATATTGTATTTCACTATTCCAACAAACCACAGAGAGAAACTGAAAGAAAGTGAAAAGATGGATAAGTATCTCAATCTTGCCAGGAAACTGGAAAAATTATGGAACATGAAGGTAACAGTAGTACCAATTGTTATCAGGGGAATTGGAAATCTATCGAAAAATTAACACCACCCAGATGACAGCTCTTCTAGAATACTGAGAAGAGTCCTGAAGTATTCAGGAGATTTACAATCACAATCACTCAATCTCCAGTAAAAGCCAACAGATATTACTGGAGTGAAAACTCAACAATTTTGAATATAATCTATAATAAGCTAATAAGAATGATTAGTTAATCTAATCTACTATGGAGTCATACACTGTAAATAAGAAAGTGGTTTTGCAAGAATCCTGAAGGAATGTTCCATGGGCCAACAGATTATGCTCATGAGACTCCCATAAGATTATGCATGTTTTTGCAAACTTTGAAGCAAAGGTTATCAGAAATTTCCACAAATAACATGAATTTAAAAAGTCCACTAAAAGAATCAGAAGTTGAATCACAGAAGAAAAATCTCTAAAAACATCAAAAAACCCTCATTTAAAACAGTCCTTGAGTAATGAAGATAATCCATTCAGAAAATAACGGCTGTATTCATCACAGTGATAGTAGCAGCTGTGTTTTGGTAATAGCATAGGAGGAATCAACCATTTGCAAATTTTACTGAGTGTTTAGGGCAGCAGTCTGAGAGCCAGGAGGTCTGAGGTTCAATTGATAATGTCCGTCATTATGAACTTAGAAAAAATTAATTTTAAAACAGGAGTGTCCTTGCTTCTGCAGATAATATCTAGTATAATTCATACAATTTATAAAAACTACAATAATAGTAATTATAAGAGTGGTATGTGCAGGTTTTGGTAAAAGGGAGAGTGGTAAACCTATTGTTGAGGTTAGCTGTTTTGTTTAAAGTAAAACAATTCCATTTGATATTATTTATCTTCGCCAATGAAGTTGAAAAAGGTATATGTATCCACTCATGTTTGTCTGTTGTTTGTCCATACAATATCTCCGAAGGTTCTCAATAAATTTCAATGATATTTTGTTGGATGGTGGGCCATGGGCTGAAGAAAAATCTATTAAATTTTGGAGCAGATCCAGGAATTTTCTATCAATTGGAAGATATTTTTTCATATATTAAGACAATAATCCGAAATATGGAAAAATCGAAACTTATTTGAACTGATTTTGATTCAGTTTTTACTTGGTGAGTAGAATTTTACAAGCAAGTAGTAGTTACTGCTTGCATTTAGCACTCGTGCGTAGATTAGTTTTTCATCCAGTTTTTACTGACAATGGCATTGACAGAGGTATGTGCTCTCTGAGTGCTTTCCAGTTTTTCCATTTAATCATTTGCCAAAAACCAAACATTGAAGGTGTTTTCATGTTATCGAGAGTTATTCTTCATTTCAGTTATGAAATCCAGTTGGAATTAATAACTTATCCATATTTCTGTTCTCAGCCTTTATAACGTTTGTCTTCCCATCGGTTATCAAATTTGCCAAGGAACTGATGCTGAGGTCAGAAACAGTTATACCTATTATATATAAAACTTACATAATGGTATGAATCAATTATTATGGTTCTGTAGCTGAATTTGGGTGATACATAAGAGTTCCAACATTTGTAAATATTTTCATTCTCTTTTCAAAATGATTTACTGATAAACATTTGACAAGAATTTTTTTTTTCCCTTAGCAGGTAATGTGTTCCTTGGCTTTACAACACAAGCAGGTGGTCAATGATATTGTTATAAACTCCCTCCAGTACAAATGTGACAAGTTGTAAACCCAGACACACATGCATGCACACATACACACACACTCTAATTATGCACACCTTTCAACCTTAAGTATTTGCATCCTATTTATAAATGGGATACTTACCATTTCACAAATATTTCTCTTCACAGTAACAATCCAACTCGGAAAGAAGGCAGAGGGTTAGTCATAAACCAACAGCAATTTAGAGGCTCATTATCAATTCAAAAGGAAAAAGGAAAATAAGACTTTTCAACCTTTGACCTTTAACATCTGTATGTGTGACCCAGAATTTCACTAAATGCCCCACAGCCTGAATATTAGGGTAAGGTAGTTCAGACTATATTTTCTTCTTCACATTTATACAGCACTGACTTGAGGCTGCATTTTTTATCACTCATTTGTAGTAAAAATTTACTTTAGGTATCATTAGGCAATGTTTCAGAATTAACACTGGTCAAGTACAATAGTGTAGTCATTGGATTATCATGCTCCATTGATAGAAAATCTTTTAGAAGAATCAAGAAGGCAGACAAGAGATGATATTTTAGGCAGATTAAACAACTTGCGTATAATTTTGAGAAAAATCCTGAATATTATTCAAAAATCTTTTTTCAAGATATTCTTCTCGTAAATCTTTATATTCCCCATAACATTTCAGTTGGTCCATTCTACGGCTTTCTTCAGGTGTAATATCAGCAAAGAATGAGAGGGTCTCTTTTTTCGGTATCCCAAAACACAAAAAAATGCTAGGAAACAGAAAATTTAACTCTTAACAGCAATGCTTGTAATATATGCAGTTCTATTCTCAGCAATGACTTGTTCCATGATATTTAACGAAGAATTCCATATTGTATCCCTGTTGAGCAAAGAAAGCCACACTTGTTCGACTTCTACATTTAGCTGACAAGTTCATGGATGTCACTTCTTCCAGTTTTCTCACTCTCCATCGGATGTTGAAATGATAGACAGAGACTGCCAACAGAAAGAGAGGAAACTCTAAGAAGCAGCATATATCATTTCAATCTATACTTTCCCATTTATAATTCTATTTTTTTTTTTACGTAAATGATGATATATTCACACACATGCTCCAGTGTACTCATTCTCTGTGTTTGTGTACATAATCATGTTTATCTTGCGTAGGTGAAGATGATCACAGCTTCAGTTCTGAATCACTGTCAGGAAGGACTTCCTGACACAACATGATTATAGTTCATACATTTAAGCCAAGGTATATTCAACAATAATTGAATTGTCATCAAAGAAACTCAAAGTAAAACTTGTCTTGAGCTTAGCGTTCCAGCTTGTTGCATATCATTTTTGGAAAGGATTTGAGGTCTATTTAACAAAGGGGTTAGGATACCGACTTCCAAATCTTGAAAGTTAACAAAAGAATAATTGAGTACATTCTAAAACATCTACAACAAATGACTATAAAGTCTATTGCTAAATGAAGATGAAAAAATTAAGTGATAAAAAAAGTGATTATGACTTGAGGAGGTCTTATTTATATCAACGTTACAACTTTTATTAAACATTTTTGTTCTTAAAACTTAGAAACAAGTATTACACAAAAATCTTGATCTGATAATATCACATACAATCATTATTAATTGTTCAACAAGTAGCATATCATTCATTTTTATTCCAGTTGCTTTTTATTGCAACTCCTCACACTGTCAGCGAGCAGCTCAAACTGGTAATGAAGAATAAAGCCCCAGTGAGACTTGAAGTCTTTTTTTTTTAATTTTCTTTGAGATGCTGGTTTTAGCACAGCAACTGCCTTACTGATTAGGCCACCAGGGCTACTGGCTACAAAAGCTCAAATCAAACCATAAAACTTTCATTTTTCCTTTTTCCTCAAACGCCTGATTCACTGCCATCTTCGATGTTTATGTACACTAGTAATATCAGTAGCAATGAATTTATCATAATATGAAGCATTGACAATTATTGATTTTTTGATGGCCATAGAATGATGTTCTGAGAAGCTGTACAAAAAATCAGCTGGAATCAAGATGAAAGAAATACTACTCAATGAATCAATAATAACTGACAATGCTTCACCAAACAATAAATTCAAAATGATATTCATACTACAATTCTATTTAGAATTACTCCTTGTACATAATTTCCATTTAATAATACTGAGTAGGAAGAACTTCAGAAGTATTTATAATGAATAATGTTGTGGTGGTTGTGGCAAGTATAATGCAGGAGTCATTCTGAATATATCAAACTTTGTATATTTTTCCAAATATATCAGTAGAATTGATCATATGAGGCTCATTTTAAAAGGTGTTGCTATGGCACAATTTTTCACTCGATAATATATTATTATTTTTATCTGAAGACACTGTTGGCCAGATGTTGTTCCAGCCTTTTCAAGGTGATTCCACAATTCAGTTAATAAGATTACTAGTTATTTTCCCCTTGAAAAAAAATTTAATAGATTTCAAGTTTTAGGCAGTTTTATCAACACATGTTGCTTTTTGCCAGAAGTCTGTGGTAGCCACTGCTAATTGAATTAAAACAGAATAATCTCAATCAATTCTGGAAAATGAACATAATGGCCATCTATCAGAATTTTAGATTCTATTGAAGTTAATAAAACCAATTGAACACAACAGCAAAAAGCTAACATTAACAAAATTTAAAATGATTTCAATAAACAGCACTGGTAAGAAAAATTCAAACCTTTGGTTGCACAGTTATACTCCATCTTGCATCACGCATCCTCGCTACCCTTGAGCCCAAAACATTATTTTTAATTAACAGCCTAGGGAGTGACCCACTCCTCCAGTTGGGAACCACTACTTCGGCGGATATATGTGTTAACAAAACAAAATATACAGAGATGGAAATGGGCTTTGGTTACAAGGTATATGACAAGGCTAGGTTTGGGGACCTAGGTATAAGGATATATCTCTATTGATTGATATTGAACAGACAAAAAACCTGGAAATTGAGAAGTAGGTATATGCTGTGCCTAACCCCTCATTTTCACTAGTGAAAATATATAAAATTGAAATTCATTTTTCTGAATCAAGATTAATTTCTAAATCATAGTTTTTTCCCATTTGTTTAAAGTAAGAGTATCTCATCCACATGATTATTCCAATTATATTTATAATCAATAGAATACATTTTGAGTACTTTATTCTCCAAAAAACAAAATACTAGTGTTGTTTTTAGGAAGAACTTAGCAGGTAGGAAAATATGGCACTTTCAGGTTGCTTTATCGAAGATTTTAAGAAATTACAATCTATTCTTATGTGATTTCAATTTGGAAACTTTCAGAGATACAAACAGAAACTCAAGGAAATATAAGAAAATAAAAAACTCAATTCAAAACTTTTAGCTTTAATTGAAAGCTATTCTAGATTTGTATCTCAATAAAAGCTTGGGAAAATCTGAAATGTGTATTTCTAGATTTATCAATAGTTGTTATAAACACGCTTTTTGGTTAGGCAACAGTATTTATAAATATAGAAAAATCAATCACATCTGTTGCAAAAGAAGTTAAGTATTGTATGCTTTCAGAAGTGATTAGGCAAACTCAGATATAATCTCAATTTTGCCCTTTGATCATGTATGTATATATATATTTATATATACATATAGATACATTCAAAACAAGAATATGGCATAAAGATAGGCTTAAGAAAATGATACTAATTTTGCGCACTCACAGAGGATATCTAGGTAATGTCACACTGTGATCAAATCATTTGACTAAAATTTTGACATTTTTGAGGTTTTGATTGATGTGTTAACAGGGTCTTTGGTAAAAAGCAACATGTGTCAATAACATCTGTAACTTTGAATCTATCAATTGTATTATAGTGATATTCATGTTTATCAATAGAAGAAAGATAGCAGAAAATTATCAGCTTTTTTTTTTCTGTAGACAACATGAAACCAGAGATAACCAGGTTTGAAAATTAGTTCACATTAGCGACCTGGTATTCTATTAGAAATAACATTGGGAATTTCAGCCCAATTTTAATGCAAATTTCAAGATTCTATGCAAAATATGCTGATGGGATAATTTCAATAGTGATTTAGGGATATATTCATTATTAAATGAACTTTCTAATGGGAAGGATATTTTGTAAGAAATTTCCGTAAAATTTTGTAAGAAAATACTATGGAGATTTTTTTTTCAAGTCCCCCCCCCCCCCAGCCCATTATAATGTTGAACAAACTCAATGAATAATATTCTGTCACCCCAGCCATATTACATTTATATGAAGATAATACCTTAGAGGAACTAAACCTGTTGAAATTTTATTTCATCCCAAGGCCTTTTTTTTTTCTTTAAAATCAGCTGTATTGGAAAAAAACATATGCCCTAAAACAGAAATATTTTCTCTTCGAAAAATTGTTTGTTTTTTTGTTTTTTTTAAAGTACTGTGTACACTTCTTATGAGGAAAAAAATCAGCCATAATTTTTTTATATTAAAACTCAACAAAATGATTTTAAGTAGGGCAGCTAACTCTTCTATCTATTTGTTTTATTTATCTACTCTGTACAAATCAATTATCTCCCTTGACAGCACCTATTCAAGGACTGCGTTTTCAGTTTTGCGTGTCTCCTGGCGATATTTAACGGAACAGAAATGACAACACCACCGACGGCTTTCGTTAGTTTTGTCATTGGTTAAGAGGAAATGTCAAGTTGGCTATTTTCCTGCATCTATGATGTGAAAAAAACGTTGTTTTGTAGCATGGAAAGAATCATTTTTCCTTAGTCCTCTTGAACAAATTAATTAATGCAATTTTCAATTACTTCTTGTCAATTTAATTACTTGAATGAATTACTTTTTTGCAGGCACATTCACGGATTTTTGAGAAAACACATGTATCAATAAAAATAGCCACAACATTTCACATATTATACACACACACACACACAAATTTGGTTGTCTGTTACAATGTTTGTGAGCACTAAAGGCCTACTTGACGGTCATGAGGGATTGGGCAAAAAAGTCCTTTAACGAGATAAGGGGCAGAAAAGAAGGAACAGGCTCGGTTGATAAGGTCCAGAGGATTCAAGCATTTTCTTTTTTACAAGATCTAGCTGATTTTTTCAGATAACCGTCCATATAAGTGGGTCAGTTTAATATACATCACTTTTTTTTTTCTTAATGATCTTTTCCATTTTTAAATTTAAAGTTAACATTTAAAGCCAATGATTTTCTTTTCAAAAATTCATCTAAATCAAGTTTTTGACTTCGGTCAACAACATATTCAAAAAAATGAAATAATTTTTCAAGCCTCTTGGAGTTTTTTTTTATCATTTATATTGTAACTATAGTTTTTAACAAGACTGTTAGTTGTGAAAAGAAAAAAAAAATTGTTTAAAGAGGAAAGAAATTGTTTCATAAATTTCATATCATCAGAATCTTAAGCCTAAACTTCCGCTTAGAAAAATTTTATTAACAATGACATGAAAAGCTGCGCAAACTATATTGACCATATAGGCCAGCGCGGGTATGCCCAGGAGTGGGCGTGGACCTTCTCAAAAGTGTCCAACACCCATGTCAAGATTCAATCATACAATCTGCCAGTTACAACAATGAATATCCACCAGGTCATGTTGTGTAAGAAGACATTCAGTAAACAACACAATTAATTCCTGTAGAATCAGATGTTCATTTATTTTTCCACAGGCAATGCCGAGATACCCTGCTAATATATATATAAGAGAGAAAGAGAAAGAGTCCACTTTTTCACTTTTACAACAGAAAATAATTAGCGAAAATTCAGACATCAAGTACTCCAATTTCCAAAAACTTGGCTTATCATCATTACTATTTAGAGTCTGGGAACACTCAAAAAATTTTCCAATACAAAATAATAGTAATTACTTCTTTGCTCTACACCACTCCAGCTAATAGAATATTTTTATAAGAACTTTCAGATAGTGCAGAAACTTATACGTACATATCTCAATACAATAAAGATGATAAAAATTTGTATCTTAGTTTGCTTGCTTTCTTCTTTATGCTTTTTAAACTCCTAAACAGCTGCACCCTAAAGGTTGCGAAAAAGGTTATTTGAGGTAACAAAAGATCATTGATAAAAATGATTCAAATATCCTGGCCCTTAACATTGGAAGCAAATAACTTGTATCGAAATTTTTTATAATCATTATTCTCAAAAATGGCACATATAATTCTTACAAAAAAAATTATGGGACATTTTTTTGCTTTTTTTGTCGGAAATGCATTCATGTCTGAAAAGTATCCAGCCATGATGAGTAATAGGCAAAATAAGCAGCAGGTGAAATAGGTTATGTATGTGTATGTGTATATATGTATGTATAAGTGCGTGTGTGTGTATGTGTGTGTGTGTGTGTATATATATACAGTCATGCTGGCGAGGATGCAAGAAAAGAGTTGGCAGTAAGCACACCCCAACGTTTTTTTAATTTAATGAAACTTTTATAGAACATCTTTTCTTCTTGGATTTTATAAAATCTCTATAGAATAACATTTGATTACATGGGTTTTGATAGAAGTTTACTTCTTGGCCAATACTAGGTGTATATAAGTAGATAGTGTATATTAACTGCAACCATGAGACCAACTTTGCTTTTAACCAGGGTTCATTCTATTCTTTGAAGTTTCAACCAATGAACTTCAGAGAGCTTATCTTTCTTTTTAGTGCATCTTACTTCTTTGGTAGCGTTTCTACTTTCATCTAAAAACATCAAAAATTTTCCATATACACATTCAAGAATGACTTGAACAGAAAAGAAAAATACATCAGATAACTATGAAAACTTACATAGAGGGAGGCAGTGGTATTCCTAGGGTTGGTGTCACCTGGGGTGATAACTCAGGGTGTCACCCCCAGTGTTATCAACTTTTTGTTGCGCTAAACTGACCTCAAGAAAATGTCGCAAAAAAGCACTAGAAAACACTATTAACTTTTTTATGGTTATATTTGATGAATGAAAATGGCTAGATTCAGTCAAACTGGCAAGGAAATAGCTAAGAATTGTCTTAAATTGCTGAAAATAGCGCTGATAGTAGAATTTTCATAAGGCCAAAGCAAGAAGCATGCTTAATTCAGCATGAGAAACATTGATTTAGTAATATTGGTCACCCATCCTCTTCCAGAACTTGCCCCCTAAAATTTGGGGGATGTTTTCATACTACTGATATATGTACCTCAAAAGATACACTAAATTTCCTTTTTGCATAAAAAGGGAATTTTTTTTTTGTGTATACACCTGCCTTGTGAAATTTTTTCCCCAGGATGTTTAGGTGTTATAAGACAATAAATCTTACTTTCAGTCATAGTCAAATTTTTTCAATTCATTACTAAAAAATGACAGATATATTCATCCCTAAATTTGGAAACTATCACTACAGAACCTTTTTTTTGCTTCTCATTGCACTACATGAATTGTCTAACACTGTAAATGTTAACAATCTAAAAGGTTTTCAGTTAGTTCAGGGTATTGAAAGTTATACATACAGGTTTTCAGAATATATGAAGACAGTAGCTTTCTTGATACCTGTTTACAATGAGCTGTCGAGTTCTGTGCAGATTTTCTGATTAAAGTAGCAAGGATGAGACATACAATAATGAGCTTGCAAATTCAAATCCAAGTCCACAAACTTTAGGAGCAGTTACAATGTAGAAAATTGTATTCTCAACATACATCAAAAATCACCATTTCCCAATTGCAATAGGATATGAAGAAATACAATAGTTAGCAGTTTTCCAGAGAGAGAGAAAAAATTGTAAATAGGAAACAACAATCAGTTTTGAACTTAATGTTAGTGCTGAAAAAACTATAGAGCAATAAGTGTATCCCATGAGGTATCATGTTTTCCGAGATACATACAACAGACCCTCGATATAACAAATTTTGACTTTAATGAACATATGGACCATAAACTTTCTTTCATTAACCGGATGAGCTTGATAAATGTGGCATACATGTGGACCATCAAACTCGGCATTATGCCAGTTTTGTGATGCAGCTTTTTCGCAGGCTTTAGATCAAGATTAAAGAGTAGTATCTGTTCTTCTCATGTCAATGAAATATAGCATTATTTTCAATTTTAAACATTACTATGGTTGTATTTCAATTGTTTTCTATGTGAGTTTTAATTTAATGTGAATACTTTTTCAATTGACAAAAAGAAAAGTTGTTATGAATCTTACTTATTGTTGTCACTGAAAACCATGTGACTTGGCATTCAGCTTTAAATTCAAGTTTACCTCACTCGTGTGAAAAAAAAGGCATGTGCCCACTTAATCATTTCTACTAATTATAACTCTTCATTACTTTTTTTGGACCCATTTTAACTCATTAATTATTAACTTTTATATTAGAATAAATTATCATTTGTTCTGCATTTGTAATTATGTTATTGTTCCAAAAGTAAACTATTGTTTCAATAGTTTTATAAAATTCAAGAAAAACATTCAACAATTAAAATACAACCACAGAATTTCTTTTTTGTCAATTGAAAGAATAATCAAGTGAAAGAAAATTCATGAAAAAAACAATCCAAGATCCAACTATAATAACATTTCTAGTTGAAAACAGGGATTTAATGTCACGTTCCATTGAAATGGAGAAAACAGATACTACACTTTGATCTTGAACTAAAAGAGGGACCACAAAACAAAGATATTGCTTGCAAAAGGCTTTTGAAAAAAATATTCATCATTTTAAAGGAGGTTTAATTTAGTGCCAAGATATAGAGATGGATAAATTGAGAAAGAATAAGTCCCACCTTTTCTAGTTGCCTTTAATTTGATGATTTTTTACATCAATTCAAAAGGCAGTTTCTCAAAAAATATAGCAGCTAACAGTAGCATAGATTTGTCAATAAAGTAATAAATTGTGTGAAGTTGAGGAGCAGCGGGGCTCAATGAAGTTTCCAATGAGCACTAATTTTTGCAAATGGCTGAAAATTAGCTAAAAGTTTTTTCATTTCCAGCTAACTTTATTGCTAAAAATGTTTTACATACTCATTTGAAGTCCATTTATGAAACAAAATAATTGACTCTAGAATTAATTATTAATGAGACTAAAATGTCTGCTTTATTAAACTTGCCAGTTATTCAAAAAATTGGACAGATTTTCAGCTAGCGTAGATTCTTATCAGATAAGTCAGAAAAACATTCAGTCAAATCTGGCCAAAAAATGGTTAGTTTGGCAACACTGGGCTGTCTTTGACAGAATAGATAACTTTTCAATCAAGTTCATGCAAGAATATTATCGTATTCAATAGCTTCAGTTGAAGATCAAAAGAGGTGATGACAGTTTCTTTGATGGTATGGACCATGAAAAGAAATGAATTTAAAACACAGAACTTGGCTTGTCTCAAGAGTTGAAGAAATCATTTTTCTCTTACCCACATAATAGAGAACCTAAATACGTCAGAGATTTTATTTCATGAAAAGCAAATTATTATTCATCACTTCAAAGTTAACAATGCCAAGTCAATTTTGATTCATTAAACAAACAAATAGATCAATTTTTTTTTTTAAATTAGGCAATCATCATGGCGTCACCAAGCAGATATTGTTACCTGGGGAGGAACATCCCCCCACCCAATTCTGGAACACGTAGTGCATAGAGAGTCCTTTAGAGCTCCTTGGTCATCCACTGCATCCCGGTCTGTCTCCAGCTGTCCCGACTATGTCTTGCCACTGAACCTAGGCAGGCAAAACAGAAAAACAAGTCTGACAGTATGTACCTTTCCCTCACTTTATTCCATGTCAAGCATGTCATGACTTCAGACCCAGGGGTGTGCTACAGCTGCAGCACTGGTCAGAACCAAAGCCAAGGTTATTTTCAACCACTATGATGATGAAAATTAACATTGAAAAATTGGTGCAGAGCCTTAATCTGCAGGACCAATCAATATCTGTCAATTTCAAACTGCTGTCCAAGAATTATCACTTTTCATAGATTTACTTTACACACGAAGACTCTGTAGGGAATAAATATGATAATATATCCACAAAAGTATCTTTTTGTTAATTTCCTTTTCAAAATTGAAAGGAGACAATGTCAAACAGATTGCTGAAATGTAAGCACTATGACAAGAAACAGAATTCTTTGTAATAATCCCAACTGCCTTGAAACACTTAACCCATTAACAGCAAACAACAAAAATCTTTGTCATTAAAGTTCTATGGCTAACTCAGTTTAATTTCCGCTTCATCGTGATTGGTGGCAACTCGGTTCTATCTTCAACTCAGATCTTTTATCTTGCAATGAATAACTTTCAATGGACAAGGGCTTTTATCTTGCAATGGATAACTATTACTCTTCGTCACCGGTTGCAGTCAATGGGTTAAGAGAACTGTAAACTACATAATCACTTCTCAACTACCAATTCCAGTCAACAAATATTCTTTTGGGGTTCTTTGAGAGAAATAACTCGGACAATGGGCCACTTCTCTTCTTGCCAGTACATACCACACATGACTAAACCTGAAAAGTTAATACACCCAAAGTAGGAAGGGCAACTACACAACAAACTTACACGTTTAAGAGGTGGTATGAAAGGGCTCGGCTTTGCAGATATCCTATATGATAATGACACCATTTCCAAGTATCAGCTGGCTCATGAAACATTCAATGTGACAGAAGTTCACAACCCTTTTAGCTCTAACAGCAGAACATGTGTGTGGAAGAGGTGTGTTTGTATTTTGAAATGGAATCTCTGGGAAACATAGACAATTTCTCCATTGAGGAAGAGTTACATTTACACTCATTTCTCTACCTTGATATATTCTATTAATGACTATAAACATTTTATGATTATTTTTACTTATTTTAGCAATGAAATATAACTTGTACATAAAATATTACATAAGGGAATTTATTCATTCATATGCATATGAATATACATGTATACACACACACACACACACAGGGGCATTAATACAGGTGACCCTTGTCAAGGACAATGGTAGTAACAGTATTTTGCCGCTACTGTTTGGGCAAGAAAGGTAGTTTGGGTAGAGTGGTTCAGTAATTCTATTTTCGATACTGTACAGGTGGGTGCATATATATATATATATATATATATATATATAACCAGGGTGGTTCTATAACACGATAAGCAACATTTAAAAAATGTATATATTCACTTAAATTGAAGCTCCAATCCTTGATTTGAATTTTTCGCCTAATTAAAACCTTACTAACTGAATATATAAATATATACAAGACTGTAACAAGATAACATTAGAATCCAGATTTTGATTTTTAAATCAAAACATTTTTTTTTTTAAATGGTATGTACAGCATTTCAAAACCACACTCTTCATATGAATATTCCATACACTCAACATTATGCAGTTTTGGAACATAAAGGATAAAAATAACTCTGAAAATACATATATGATTCATTTGCTCAACAAGCAATATGATAACCTGATTAACCAGCTCCTGGCTGTGACACAGTCCTGTTTTCGTTTATTTTTCAGCAGACACGGGACAAGTTTTGCAAAAGCACAATGCATCGGCAGTTTTTTTTTTTTTATAAATCATTGCAGAGAAGCTTCTACAGATTCTACCTCTTCAGAAACCTCAACAGTCAGTCATCAATCTCCACGGATCAAAGCTCACTTTTTCCTCAAAGTGAATATCAACCAAATTTGGGATCGTCTCTGGTGGACGTTCTTCATGACTTGAAACGCTGGCACCATTCATGATATTGTGTACCTCTCAAAACCCAGTTGCAACATGGGAAAAGTCTCTGTAAAAATGATGTCCTGATTTGAAACAGAATTTTACACGAATATCTTGCTTTCAAAATCCTACATTATTCAACTTACGAAAAACAAACAAGCTCACTACACACACACACACATTCACTCTAGTATGTGTGGCTCAGTACTAACCAAAGTAGCATGATGCAGTTTTCTCTATACTAAAGGTCAAGGTGACAGTTTCATAACATTTTAGTTGTTTGCATAAAGAAACATCTCATTGATGTGCTATTTTAAAAGTTTGGTTTCTCTTTGGACACACCTCATTATATACATACATATATATTTTACACACACTAAAATGTATACATATTAGCATACATTTATACTCATATATACTCACACATTTGGTCTGGCCAAATGCGGGAGAATGTGTATCAGGAAGATTATACTATACCAATTTTCCAAGTTGCAGGAACATGCCTACCTGGGCTTTTGAAATCCTACCTTTTCCCTAGGCTCCCTCAACAACCCCTGGAATAACTGGAAAATACACAACTATCACAGCCAAAGATACTCTAATCCTAGACAGAAGTACTGATCCATACATAAATGATCCCATCATTTTTGATGGGTATTAAACTAGTATATTATCAAGAAATGGACATATAATCCAAAAGAACAATTATAAATGCATCTTTTTATTTGAGACTATTTGACTGACATCCATTATTACACAGTGAATTTATCAGTTGGACTAGACAACACAGACAAAATAAACAACTGAAGAAACAAGCTGCAGCTGGAATCAAACATGCGACCTATAGGAAGCTATCTTAATGTGACGCTACTCTTACCATTGAGCTAAACGGCCCGCTGGTAACCCAGAGGTCCAAATAACTGCTTTATATACAAATCTTGATCTTGTTCATCCACTGTCCATATCAACTCTATTGTTTCTCAGTGTAGATAATTATATCATTAAGAAATATAATCTGACAGAATAATTATAAATGTGTCATTTTTTTCCAGCTCAATGGTAAGAGCAGCATCACATTAAGATGGTTTACTATCGGTTGCAGGTTTGATTCCAGCAGGGGCCCCATTTCTTTAATGGTTTATTCTATTCACACTGTTCAGAGGGCAGACACAAACTTGAAAAAGATTTCTCGTTTATACAACACAACTGGTTAGTATCATTCCTATTCTAAGAATTCCACTATGATTTACCATCACATGATAGTGAATCCACAACTCCATTATGACAAGCTCAAATCTCATTCTATATTTCCTTATGCATAATTCTCATCAGAATATCTGAGAAAATCTTTCTATTTTCACTTACCCATATGTTGAGACTTGAAAATTCATACGCCTATATTTTTCATATTTGTACTCCCCCAAATCAAAGATTTCAATTGCTAATTCTTTACTTGAAAGATTAATACAACACAAAATTCTCACCTTCATTTATCCTTGTGCCAGGCTAAGCTAAACTTTGTAAATAAAGAGGAAGCAGTTTATCATAATCATGCATAATGTCATCAAACGTTTATGATTATCAAAATCAGTCAGCCCCAGTAACTTTATTTAAAATGAATTAGAAATGATAAATAAATATCATATCAATTTTCTGTCAAGTTTTTCATAACAATGAATATAATAACAATGAATTTAAATTGTTCCCATTTTTATGCTAATATTATCAGCAAGTTATTGTTAACTAAAAGTTCCTGTCTCAAAGTGATCACAATAAGTAGCTTACTCTGTAATAGTAATAATGATGTTAACATTGGGTTCAGAGGTTCTAAGCATGTCTCAAAAGAATACTTCCTTGAAATATTAAATAAATACTGGTATCAACAGAAAACAATTCAACATCCATGTGAATTCATCCTAACTATTTATCAAAAATTTCTCCAACTTCATTTTGTTTGGGCATGTGGATATATATGCATATGTGCATATATATCCACATGCCCAAATGTGCCCATACATGAATCAATAAGTCCATAGCCTAATGATAAGGAACATAATTACTTCACACAACAAATATTTATTTTTCAGCATAGTCTCTTTCCTGGTTAATTCAGTGGTCAATATAAATCACAGATCAAAAAATATACTTTGAAAATTTCAGATCAAATTCAGTCAATTATTTGACAAGCTACAGACTTATTGATCCACCCACATATGTAGATACACGTGTGTGAATATATACAGGCTGCATCAGAAAGATTTACCCATCGTGTAATTATATCTCATAAAGTCAGGTTTCGACCAGGGAGTTTGAAATTTTTAAAGAGCATCTCAATCATCTGCCCTTTCTATGTTTGCGATTTCAACCTCAAGTAAGCCAATTCCCAACAGAAATCACTCAGTCCATATCAGAAGGGTCAAAGCTGCTGAGCAGGGAGCAAAAAGAAATCCTCACAGAATTATTTTGAGATAATTAATCAAACAATTTCAAAAGGATGCGAGCTGATATATCCACTTTAATATAATAATTGATAAATCATTTGCTTCAATTTGCACTTCAGACATTTGGGAGGGAAAATACATCAGTCAATACTTCATTTTAACTTACTACACCATAAAAATTTGATTGGTGGTACAGGTTGAGGACCCCTTAACCAAAATGCCTGGAATCAGAAGTGTTTTAGATTTCAAAACATTTGCAGGAGATATCTTTGGGATGGGTAATATAATCATCGGTCTTTAGACATAGACCTTCCCCAGGATACACCACACCTCTCTATAGTGGCCATCGCGGAGCCGATATTTCCTAAACCTGTCTAGTTCGTCTCACCATCTCATATTCTGCTGGCTAAAATTCTGCATTTGATCTCTAGGGATCCATGTTGTGAGTAGTGATGTCCATCAGTTGCCTGCCATTCTTGCTACATGGCCAGCCCATTGCCATTTGAGTTTCCCAATTGTTTCCATGATGTCCCAAACTCCTGTTTTTCCCCTAATTATACTGTGCTTTCTTATGATCACTCCACATGAGGTTGAGCATGATTCTTTCGAGTGCATAGTTCTCAGTTTGCAGGTCAGTCTCCTGGTTAGGTTCCATGTTTCAGCTCCATAGGCGACTATTGCAAGCATACTGGTTGTATACTCTTCTTTTCAGATCTAATGGGATTTTCTGGTTGAGGTTGAAGTTTGCTCTACCGGAGGCTCGCCACCCTAGAGTGATTCTCTCCTTGATTTTAAGGAGGAGCAATGTATGTAAAGATAGTTTTACTAAAGAGTGGAAGATAACCAATCCTCTACAGTAGTCAGAAGGATTTAAATACTTTAGAAATCGGCCTCATCTTAGTCTTTGAATCATACTACAGTGAGGTCAGGTGTGTAATTTTCCACCCATGGTATCATGTTGGCTTTTAAAAAGTTTTAGATTTTTTAACATTTCAGTTTCCAAAGTTTCGGATAAGGGGTACTTAACCTATCATAAAAGTAGAAAGATTGCGAGCAGCAAGAGGAGGCCTTGCCCACCTTGAAAAGCAGTATTCAAAAATATGACTTTCACCTGGGCTTCAGTACCAAACTAAAATGCAGGTTGGATCAATGTTTTTAAGGTGTGAGCATAATCTGTAATCTAATTATCAAACAATTTTTATTAGAGAATTTTTGTATTATTAATTACCGAATAAAAACACATATCAAAGACTCAAGTAAGAATATAGTCTTCAAAAAAAAAAAAAAAAAAAAGCAAAAAACATTGCTATAAGTTGCTGTGTTCAATGCCCTGGAAGAACATATTATATTTGCAACATTTAGCAGTGATTATTTTTTTTAATTAGAAGCAGTAAAACTTCAGTTGAGCTGCATGCCATTGTTTGTTAAGTAATTATTATAATTGCTCCTCAGTAATTAAATATTCATTTCGCATATGTCACAACTTTTAATCAGTTTTTAAAGAAAGTGTTTCAAATGAGTATCAGAGGATTGAATGAAAATATTTTCAAAAAATTAAAACAACCTCTCTCCAAATACCTGCATTGTTATATTTTGATTCTTTTTTTTTTAAATACTTAGATCTCTTGTTGTATATCTCCATCCAAAGTAAGTAACCAATCTCACTTCCATTTAACCCAGTTCTATAATACACTTGAAGAGAATAGCACTATCAAGATTTTTAGGGAAGAGAACAGTTTACTCAGGTTTGAAATGAAAGTTTTTAATTCCCTAAGCTAACAGTAACAAAAATTATCTAATTGAGATAAAACTTGGTGTATTATAGCCTGTGGTCCTATGTTCAACTACAAATATGATTATCCAACAAGTTACCACATGAAAAATTTTAAACTAACAATGAAGGAAAATAGAAGGCTTTTCTTCTTGGGGCAGCAACCACTTTAACATGATATGTGCAACATCAAGCCAATTCGCTACTTTGACCAAACTTATCTCTACAAATACCAGCCATTCTCCTCAATCACATAGATTAGATAGGCCTTAAGATCATTCTTCCTTTCAATACACAAGAAATAGTGGAGACTTTCATAAAACAAGTTAGTATCTATGAAAAGAGGGTTAGGTCCCAAGTACCATGTGAACATTCATGTCTGGCTGGATAGACGAAGCCCCACCCTAATGCAATACGGGAAGCTGGCTGGAGGAAGAGTGAATCATCAGCATCGGAGTCATCATGTGAGCTGAGAACCTATTTAAAAATGGCGCTATTTCTCAACTACAGATGCTAAGAAGAACCCCAGTCTCCGCCTCACCCACATGTCTTGTGACGCGGCAATTTTAGAAAGTTTATGCTCTCTCTCTCTCTCCTGATAATCTTCTTTGTTTATTTGGGGCATTTTGGAGCAAACAAAGAAAGATGCGAGCCCTTCTCTCTTTTTCTTTAAACAGCATTTGTTAGTTGCGATGTTGCATAAGTTTTTCTCTCTTTCAAAGCGATCCCAGGTTTTTTTAAACACAAATATCATTTGTCAAATAATATTTAAGATATGACCCTAACCCTTTCTTCACGTCTTTTTAACTTGATACAACTCTCTGATTATACAATTTCAAAGTTTAAAAATCACCCCTGCAGATAAACTGGAAAGAAAAGTAATAGAAAAAAAAGTAATTGTACCCTCAGTGCAGTAGTGGAGGGGCGGGGGAAGCCATAGGATTTTTGTTTTATATGAAATTAGTAATATTTCAATTAAAAGTGAGCATTATTTTCTTTCATATAATTTGTAATATTTTAATTCATAGAAGAACAACTTTAAAATCAAAAAAATAATCGGTCAACCTTAACAAGTGAAGTTCCGAAGTCTATATGAAGTATTTATTATAAATTCGACAGACTTCACATCTGAGAAATGTCTAATGAATGAAGTGTCATCGTGATTGAACTGAATGTTTTCATTTCGATCACTTTTACTTTAACTAAACCTACAAAGTTAATCCAATGACAGAAAATACGGTTTGAATTCACTCAGAACGTTTAAATTACAACAAAGAGCTGTGATTTTGCTCCCTCAACAACTTTGGCTGTGCAAATAATTCGGGAATAGACAGACGAGAGAAAAGTATTTGAGGCATCTGTTTTGTTGTCTTCTTGTCTGTCAGGTTCATTGTCAATCATTAGACAATTGATTGTTGTGTCATACTCTTATGTCACAGATAGACTTTTTCAGGTAAGTGCGAAAAAGAGACGATCATCTTAACTGACGACGGATCATATTAAAGTGTTTTGTTTTTTTTTACCGTTTTTCTTACAATGCAACGGAATAAAAAGTAAAAAAAAAAAACAATATTTGTGATGTTTTACTTCACAGTGAATTTTTCCGGTCCCATGTCGGAATCTTACTTTTTTTCCAGTAAAACTAAAGAAAACAGTGAACAGGGGGAAAAAAACAAAAAACTAATAATCAAAAATCAATTAAGAATAAAACAGTTTTCGTTGTATCATGCTATGGTAGACAAGCTTAATCTAGTTTGGCATAAAGGCTACTATTATGTGCCGCCCTATGAGGATTGAAGTCACAAGCGAGCAATCTCTTGTGAAATTGGCTTATCTTATAACTATTGGCGCTCTTAAAATGTAGACGAGAAATCTAGGAAAACAACTGAAAAATGTACTGAAATTATGATTAGAAGGAAACAACACTGAAAATTTCTTTTTCGTCTTGTTTGGAGTTTCACTCTATAAACCATTTTTTTTTTTTTTTCGTTCGTTTATCTTCCGTCTCTTACTTTCTCTGTTTTCTTTATTTTTCTTAATTTTAACACAGAATAATTGTTCCATCACATAGTAATTCAATTCAGTAATCTTACAATTTAGCGTCGTATAATGAGTCATGAATGATTTAAAAGGACATTTAATTGTCAAACGAACTTCGGTTTATATTATCGACTTGTACATCTGCTAGAATAGCTGAAATGAAAGAAAAAAAAAATGTTTCTGTAGCAGAAATTTCGCCAAGAAAAAAGTTCATGCAAGTATTGGAAATTGATCCGCACTTCTCCGAACTGTCGCAGTAATTTTCTTTTCGTTCTCATCCAAAAATCAACAGTTTGCGTATATCTCATTCTTTGGTATTCTTCAGATATCATATTTGATGGTAGGTTGGCGGTGATATCATCTTCAATATCAAAATAATATCACACACGCAAAAGATATTATTAACAATTCGGAGGTTTTTCCGAATGCCATAATTGATCAAATTGTATGCGTATATTCCATTATTGTTCAGATTGACGATATTAATATAATATACTCGCTAGCCATCAGATATAATACGAGTTTGGAGAAAGTTGCACTAAATCTTGCGAAAAGATGAAGTCGAACGATCTTCGACTTCCACGAAAAAACACACTTGGCAATTTCCTCGCCCTCCATATCCAATAACAATCCAATTGTTTCAATAATTCTTATAGATTTTATAATTGATTTCACGCCACCGAACTGATGGAATATGCATTTTTTTTTTTCAAATAATAGTGGTGCAGGGCCTTTTATTTGACAATTAGAGTAATTATAGACAAGAGAAAAACTCGTCAGCGTGTTTTTAAGACTCGGCGGGTTGAGATGACAAACAATATAGAACACTGGCTTCTTTATATCACATACACAACGCATTTACCTTCATCTAAATGAGATATCTTGAAAAAAGTATCAATTTTTTTTAATTGATTCGACAAGAACGATGATTAGGGAAATTACAGGTAATTGTAGCGACAATATCAAAGGGAATGATGATTTTAACAATAACAATGTTATCATTGTTTTTCTTTTTTCCATGATGATGATGATGGGATGCTGCGAATAATGGAATGACTAAACTACGTTTCCGTTTTACTCGTTCCATAACAGGAGTTGAAGTTACTATTAATAACAAGTAAGCAATCAATTCAACAAACAGAAGTGAATGAAATATGCCAGAACAACATTTTGACAAGATAATGTTATAAACAAAACAGCATGATAAATTTCCAGAATTATTCATTACCACGACCACCACCAACCAAAAAAGACGACCGGACACAAAAAGGTCTTGTTACTCCTTATTTACTTTGAATTGGACGGAGTATGTCAATCAATCACATATTTGTTAATTTAGTTTACCTTACTTACTAAGTAGATTCTGTGTCATTCGTTTACTATTTTTCTAAATAAAAAGTTATTTATACTTTTTCAATAAGTTACTTTTACTTTCTTTTTTTTTTCTTTTTAAACCAAGGCTTTTCCGTCTATTTTAAATGTCTCGCGCATTTACCTAACCCCAGAAAAATATTCAGTTTTACACTTTTGACAAGTAAAGCTGCGGGAAAATGATATTACACGGCGAAAACATATTACAATTAACAGCTTTTGACAAATTTTAAACTTTTTTCCTAAATCATTCATTAGTTTTAAATATATTATTTTTTTTTCAAATCAGGAAAAATCAGTTAATGTTAACGATAATAACCAGGCTAAGACTACGAAGCCTTTTTAAGTTTGCTTGTTTGCCTAAAATAAACCTTTTAAATCTTACAAGAAAAGAGAAGAGTCTATCCAGTGAAAGATTTCTTTTACAAAAGAAAAAGAAAAAAACATTTAGACACTTATTTCTTGAGTTTTCTTCCAACTATTAGAAAGTGTCTGTATCTTCCTTTAATTTAGAGAAGAAAAAAAGCGCTCATTTTTTTTTTCTTTCAAAATGTTTATTTTGACTAACACAGTAGTGCACACAATACGAAGCGTGGTGAAGACAGAAATACCCAAACAAAGAAACAAAATATACTGAAGGTTGCATGCGTGCAATTATATAACCAGTCATAGTCAACAACCAGAAGCACTGTCTGCCACGGTTGTGTTGTCCCGTAGAAAACGTCACCCATTACAAAACTGACCTGCTAAAATCGTGTATCCCTCCGGTCGTCGTGGTGGCTAAATCATCCCTTCTGTTCAACAAAGCGGTGTTTTCCAGGCCGTCCCCAGCGTGGTCCCAAGCCATTTCTTCAATACTGGGCCCATCATTAATAACACCACGGTGGTTCAAGGACATTTTTGTTTGTTTGTAGTTTTGTTGTATTATGTGTAGTGTATGCCTCCTCCGTTGCAATTGGGATTTTTTTTTTTTTACACAAATGCACTTCTTGGCTATGTTTTCTGTTATGCCCGACTCACTAGATTTCAAGCTGTTGATATAAGCTAGTAAGCAAGTAGCAGGGGCAGCTGGATTCTCTTCTTAACTCCCGATGTAATAGTAGTATTAGTAATCGTATTGGTGATGGCTTGTTATTTACACCACATGAGTATTAGCACCATAAGCTCTGTGGTTAGAGCAGCGGACAACAGCCCACGGAGGTTCTGTTCTAAATTCACAAAAGTAGATTTCAAGTATCTTTACAACCCCCTGAACTTATCAAGTGGTGCTATTCCTAAAAAGAAAAAGCGTGGTCCCTCCTACAGAGCTTCATTCTCGTATCTCGTGCCCTGATGTCACTAACCCTACCCTAACCCTAATGTAGTACAACGGGAATGTCAGCATTGATGAATTATTAGACGTGAAAATAAAGCTATTCTACTTATTCTGTAGAGGGACCACACTACTTAACTTGTACCCAAGACCTTTGTCATCCCCAAAGAAAATTTATCTAAAAGGTAATTTTTCTTGATCATGGATCTTGATAAACTCTTCATTGTATACATACTTGGTGCTAACCAAAATTTCGGGGAATTTGAAGAGATTGATAAACCTGTTCACCCATCAAGTTATCAAGTATTTCCTGATTTCCTGTGTCTCGCCAAACACTTCACATATCTCTCGAAATCACTCCACCAGGAAATAAAAAGCCTCACGTTCAATAATTTATTTTTCTATAAGGAAGCCATTTCCCTTCTTTTTGGTAATCCCTTATTCTCTAGGATCGTTGCTCTCTAACAAATTTCCACTAATCCGTGGATTATTCCGACTTGTGTTCTCATTTTTATCATTGCATCAATGTGTTCGTCCTTCAGCCATTTCTGCGAAAAAACAATCGACTAAATATTGTGGTTACGAAGAAAGATATGTGAATACTAGCATGAATATCTAATTGTATTGCCTATTTGTTAGACAACACTACAAGGCTAGGGAACCCCTAACAATAGCTTGCGAGATGCGTATCATTTTGCAATAGAGATCCTATTTCTAATAGTGAAAGCATTAAACAAATCCAGAAGCTTAAGGAAATGAAAGCATTTTCCACAAGGTTTCCTCCACAGGCATATAGAATGTTTTTATATAAAGGTCCATATTTTTCTATGTATGTAAGGCATGGTAGGTATGATATATGTCCTGGGTGCCCCTTACCAGTTTCTATCAAAGTCAAACAAATCATCTGCAGATAATGAAAGAAGAATTTTTCCCAGATGTATTATCTATCTTTGATTTTCATGATCAAGAAGCATTAGGATGACTACATTGATCAACTACATGTAGATTATTAGTTAAACATACGATGTTGAGAACTATTTAAGCACATACTTCATGGTACTGCGGCTCAGTGCCAACTGGCTGTAAGACCATTCTCCTGCACAGATTTGCGGGGGTAGTCTAGAATTTTGTGAAAAATCTATGGAATTTTAATTTTCATTAAAAATGCCTTTACTTTAAATCATTGTGTAAGAAGACCATGAAATGTTTCATCACGAAGAAGGAAAGTGAGAGAGAGAGAGAGCTTTGAGTGATGATTCAGCAAGTTAAGATGAATACTTTCATATTTGAGAGCCTCCATGAGCCAAGGCAGACTCTATCATCTTCCTCTGCAGAGTGAAAAAGAGAACAAACTGAAAAAAAACTGACTTTGAGCACATCATTGACCAATTTGTATCAGTAAAAACAGGGAATGTGCAGTTGTAAATTTCATCCAGTGCCATCATTTTTTGATTAAAAAATTAAGAGCTTGAATGATATTAAAGTCATCTAAAAGATAGACGTCACCATATCAAATGTTTGGACAGGGGTGCAATTTCAGTGCTAGCTAAAGACACTATTTTCCATAGATATGCATTTGTATTTAAGGCTAAACTTGTGCCAGACTAAGCTTAGTAGATCTGCAAGGTTACATTTTTTGAGTACCCAGTAAGGATTAAACTTATCAATATTTTACAAGACCACCATGCTAACAATCACATATTAAGCAAGTATCCAATTTGCCTTTTTTTATGCTTGTTTTATAGCAAGCATAAAAAATGACGAATTAGATACTAGTAGCTTCATTAATCTCTTTAAAAAATGATTAAGATACAATGTTAATGGATTTTTATGATAAACAATAGAAACCATAACATTAAGGTTTTTTGGCAGCATGCTGGGTTGGGGGTAATCAATTGAAAGATTAAAAAACATGAAGCTGCAATAAAAATCTAAATACAAAATTGAAAGTAAAGAAGAATCAACTGAAAAATCAGAAAAATAGGTGACCAATGAATAAGTTACTTCTCTCACCTTTTGTTGGGCAGTGATCACTAAGAAAGTCTGAATTTTCCAAAGACAGGCAGACTCCAACGAAAGGATCAATTTAGCATAAACCTATATTGTAAATTGAACCTCCTACTAAAAACCTATTTAGAGAGAGGTTTTCCAAAAAACAAAAAAATCCTCTTTTCTGCACATGATAAGGAGTAAATGTTGAAATTTTCAGCCGTCTAGCTCCATTGGTCTGACCTCTACACTTGATACATACTTACATAGTCAGGCATCCAAACCAGCTTAAAAATTGAAAAAAATCCATGTTGAAAGTTTTGCTGATAGTTTCTGATGGCAGAAAACTCTCAGAGTTGTTTTCATAGATATAAATCATTCTAAATTGGGCAAAACCATCTAATTTCCCGGAAAATTCAAGCTCTCTGCCCCGGGTTTACCAAAGAGTTCCCATACACTCAAATTTACTGTTTCTAGTTCCAGTACTATCTTAACCAATGACTGAGTACTTCCCCTTTGTGGCATTTCTCAGGGCAATGAGATTTATTTGGCAGTGCCCATCTCCTCTCCAAGTAACATACAACAGTTCGTATTGAGTTACATGGTACCAGCAGCAAGGAGTTATCCCTGACCTGAACTAGGATGTAAAAGTGATCCAAATATTACCCACTTTCTCTCTTCTTTTGTATAGGATGAATTACAAGACTCTTCAATTATGAGTGACCATGAGACACGACCCAGAAAGGTTTCAATTCCTGCTTTTCCAACGGCATTAAAACAACGGTCAGCAAACATGATAAGAGACATTATTTGCACACTTCCATTACATTATGTAAACAGATGTGTAAATCATAAAAAATTCAGTCTTATAAATCAAATATTGATTACCTACAAATGTGTTTTACTGCAATTTAAACATTTTCTGGAGACTTTAAGACTTCAACAATGACCAAATTACATCATCTCAAGGCAATCAGAAAGGTGAAATAGTTAGGTCCCACATGAACTGAATTAAATTCTTCAGGAAAATGTCCATCCTAATACCTAGGAGAATTGGTCTACTAAGTCTTGTAGCATTCTCCATATTCACCTGACATTTCCCTTACAGATTATCATCTTTCCAAACATTTTGAACTTTGTATCCATGATGAAAGAATTCAATTATAGTGAATCATAGCATAATTCATGTTTTTATTGAATCTGTGACTATCAAATCTGAAGAGTTCAATAGAAATGGCATATCATCATTAGAGAATCAATGGAAAAACATTATTGCTTTGAATGGCTCATATTTTGATTAAACATTTTTTGCTGGAGCTGTAGTTTTATATCATCTTTCATCTTCATCACTATCTAAAAAACAAAATGTCTGCAGGAATAACAGAATACAGAATCTTTTGTCAGTGTGTGCCTGCAATACATAAGAGTACAAGCCACAGGATAAGGGGCAACTACCTCACAAATTTGCTCCATACTATTATCAAATAAAATAGATTTGAGGCAAAATGTAATTTGTGCTAAAACATGTAAATTTTCCGGTTAAATCAAGCCCCCTACCTCCATCTACTGAAGAGTTCTCATAAGCTCATGCTGCTATATAACAATGGTTGTCAAGCTACTCTCACAGACTGTTGCTAGTATTTTGACTTTGAACATCATCAAGTGCCCCTGTATTGCAACTCTATACCAAACTAAGAAAGGTTTGGTAAATATTGACAGAGTTTTTTTCAGTGCTGTTTTGGAAGCCTTTGGCAATTTCACACTTTCTCATAATTTGCACTACTTTACTGACATCACAGGGTTTGTTCTTGGAAATGGTGTCATGGATGATAAACAAGTTCTTTAGTTATGACTCTGAAGTAGAACTTCTTTTAATGAAGAATGCAAAACTATGTAGGACAGTGAGAATACTTCAAAAAACATTTTCTTGGCTGATCCTCGTGACAAAATATCAGGCCAACAGGCAGTAAATTGGTTTAAAAGAAACATGTTAATTTAGGTCATTCTCATTCTCACAGACCATGTAAAAGATCCTTATAATATTTTTTACTTGGACTCATTTTTTGAACATACCATTTTACACAGATTTTATAATCATAGAAAACACTCATCAAAAATTTGAAGTAATGCATCTTAATAATCCACATACATAAAACACTATATGTATCCATATATATATATATATATATTGTGTGTAACAATTTTCAGTAATTGACCAAGTACTGCTCTTTGATCTTACTCAGAAGGCTGGAAAGCAACACTTGGATCCTAGGCAGAGCACATGTATACTGTTCCAATCCATTTATATATAATACCATTATTTTTGGATAGGGTGCTATGCTAGCAATTTTAATTATAATAACAGAAAGTCTTCAATAGTTACTGTTTAGGGAGTGAATGATTTACTTCATTACTTTATAGTTTGAATTATGATTATTATAGATAAACAATATTCAATTCTCACCCAGTGGTGTAACCAAGGAGGAGAGGCAATTTTAAATTGCTCCATAGGCCCCCAACACAGTGGGGGGGGCAAAAGCTTGAATTGTAGTCAACATGAAATGAATTGAATACATGAAATTAATTTTTAGAAGAAGAAGAAGAAGAATTCATAACAACTCTAAATAAGCAATTTTCATAGTACATTTTATTTACGGATTTGGAAAACTAGAATCAGTTTTGTTTTCATCCCCTGCGATAATTTAAGCAAAATGTTTCTACTGTGATTCTCACTACTATGTATTATGATTGTTACAGATATATCAAATATCAGAAAAAGGAATCAAAAATAAATACATTAAATTACATTACAAATGCATTAAAATACATTAAATGACATACAAATGCTATGGTGCTTGATATACAAGGGGATGGAGTGATGATCGTACTGGTACCGTACAAAAACTGGCACGTTTTCAACATACCATGAGTGGAAATGCTGACTTGTTGGAGCACCCCATTCCCATTACGCCACAGTTCAGGTCATTTTCACCAAATGTTCTATCTCAAACTCCTCAGAATGATACAGTAGAACTCTGCATTGGCAGTCTGACTCTGGGGAACGCAAAATTCGTTCAATTTGACATTATGTGGGGTAGTGCTAGTTGAGGGTCACCCTGACCTCTCATCATCCTCCAGTGAAGTTCTACAACTCTTGGAGCAACTCAAAACACCTCACTCAGCTCATTGTAGCAATATTCCAAAGGTCTCCATTGCCAATTTCCCAAGTCTGACATAGAATTTGCTCTCAGCTCGAGTTTAGGGTCCATCCTGAAATTGCAAATGAACATGTATATGTGGTCATAAAAACGCAAGTAACACAGGTCCCTATGTTCACAGCATAACGCCATGTGGCATGCTGACACACAATGATCTCTGCTCACTTCCTGCTGTGCATCCATGACTGTCCCGCAGTTAATTTGTTCGAAACTGGAACAGTCAAACCTCATGAGTTTAAATCATAAACAATAATACTGGTAGAAATAAGAACAATGATGCTGTGAACAGAATGTTTTCAAAGGATATGAGTGATTCCAATAGAGGACATTTTTTATAGACTGGGAGTCTTACAGGTTAGTCTCACAGACTATTGCAAGTAACTTCAATCTTCATTGGATGCCCTGCTACTGTGATTTTGTGCCAGATCAATCTAAGCTTAGTAAGTATCTTGAAAGTAATTTTTAGTTTAAACACTGAAGAATGCAAAAAGTTCTTCTCATAATATAATATTGGATTTCTCCCGAATATAGATGAACACTTTCCACTTCAAAGACGATGCTTGTTTAAAAAATACGCAACAAATGACAAAAAATACATCAACAACAGCAGAAATAGTAATGTTACAATTGTTTTTATTTTCATTTTTTTGTTGATAAAGCAGGTTATTCTTCATTTTCGATCTGCGGAAATATAACTTCAAAAACGATTACAAATATAGGGTCAAGCAATCTGGGATAATGAAGGTATAAGGCTCAGATTTGATGTTCTGCCAGCTGCAAAAATTCTTGTGGAAATATGAGTTTGAATCTCACCAAGAGTTTATACTTTACTTCCAATCCACGTAATTTACTCATTGCCATAGATTAATACCCTGGACGGTTGCAACTTAAGATGAAAGAAAATACTAGTCAAAAAATGATAATGGTAGTGGTGGTGTTAGAGGAGGAGGAAATACAAATTGCTGCCATTGGCTGAAAAAGGAGAAAGAATAGGGGAATTGAGTTCAAGTTCTATTCAAAGGCAATAGTGTTACTTTCATAATACTTGAGAAAGGTATGAATCCAATCCACCTGGTGACAATAATTGTAATCTCACTGTGGTCTTCTCACTGGAAAAGAGCAAAAGACTAAATAAGATAATAAATGCATGAATGATACACTTTCTCTCATTACTTGCCCAAGTAACAGCAGTAAATGGCTAGCGTATACAATATCAATTGTCCCTCATGACAGGTAGGTTACTGCAAGGTCTGATCTTGGGTGAAACATGTTTGGTCCAAGTTGACACTGGACTTTCTGACAAATGTTAGAAGATGTTCGAGAAAAAAATTCCGGATTTTTTGGCTGAGTGTAGGAAAAACAAAAATCTATAAAAGATTTTTACTACAAATTGTACACAACTCCAAATGGAAGTGGGTCACAATATGTTGAGCTTCAATATCCATGTTTTTAAAATTAAAGCAATGACGCATACTGAAATCATGATTCCTTGCATTTACAAGTCAATACAAGGTTTTACAACCACTGTATCCTCCCAATAGTCACCTAATGTTATCTGAAACATGGAACTTGATCAAGAAATTGGCTCTCAAACTAAGGACCCCGCATTGTACACAGAAAATGGGAGAGCAAACAGGAGTCAGTGATATCCTAGAAGCTATTAGCAAACAAATGGAAATGGGAAGGCCAAGCTGCAAAAATATTTGACAACCACTAGACGTCATGACTCACAACATGGATTTTTTGAGATCAAAAGTTTAATTGTAGGCTGGTAGTAAATAAGATGGAGTGAGGATTTTGACAAGTTCATAATGTTTTGGCCCTGAGATGCTAGGAGCAAAACTTGGGAAAGGCCTGTGTTCAACAACAGACTTCAAAAGGCTGATTGGTGATAGTAGTGAAATTCTTTGGGGATACATATCAGAACTACCATCATTTTTTGCTGATTATTCTTGATTTACAAGATGTGCCTGAAATTTGACTCAACTGATAACTTTTTTAGCTGAGCTGTCTTAGCGGTTTTCACGATAAATCCCTTGACAAGTTCACATTGACAAGATTCTCATCATTATGTTTCAGTCTTAGGTGTATTTGATAATAACACAGCTATGCTTTGTAGGATTAGACAATGAAAATAAATAGAGCCACCTGAGCCGAGGTAGAAATCCAGGTTAATAATGAAAGGTATTCATTATGGAAGGGAAAATTGGTACCCATGGGGACACTGAAATAAACAATGTTTATAAAATAACCACATAATCCTTATAGAGCTTTGTAAAAAAATATGAATAATGCTTCAGCTATCAAACAATTCTAGGGCTAATAGAATGAAGGTGGATAGGGGTCCAGCCACAAAAGGTACTAACGAAACAGGAAAATTATTATATTTTCTGAAACTAGATGCTTCTGTATATAAAATTACAAAGTTTAGAATTACGATAAGAAGTAAATCCTAGAATGATGTCATTTAAACTTTCTACATTTTTCTGCTTTGAACTGTCAGTCAACTGTCTGGTTTCACAAGTATGCCCAAAATGAATCTTTTGTTACATGAACATCATTTGAAACTTGGACCTTCTTGAACTCAATCAACACCAGTGAGCTCTGTGGATCCCTGAGATTACATGAACATAAACATCATCTTAAACCAAGAAAAAGATGAACACAATTGTGCATGCATTCAATAAAAATTGAGAACTTTTGACATTAGTTCATCTATTCATATTATTCAAACATGTATCAAATAACATATTATTTGATGGTGAATCACATAACATCAATTCATTTCTAAGTTTATTTCTCTTTTTCTAATGTCACTGTCCTGAAGGTTATAATCTCTTTCTGATACAGTGCTTGGTATGTCAGTTGTACAGAATTATCTCAAGGACCCAACAAATATCATCCAAGGTCAATGTAGTGATCACCCTGAGCTACAAGGGTGCATGAATTTGATCATTACATCCAAATGTTCATTTTCCGCATTACAAGGCCAATCCACTATATATGATCATATATGCAGGCATCATAATCAAAGACAAAATTGTCAATCACATTTAACTATTGTAGAAGTTCATAAATTTCATTTTTTACTGGAGCTTAATTTTCTGGCTCAAACTTGTTCCTAGGACCCACTTTGTACCCTCAAACCTTTTCTCTATGACATATCCAATATGAAGTTTTTGGTACATAAACATCATCTGAAACTTGAGAACATGATTAACATAAATGCATATACATTTAATACAAATTGAAGACTTACCACATTATTTCATCAACCTATCAGTGGTTTCGAAACCGGGGTTTGAACCTGGGAGTCTCTCAAATAATGAAAGTACATGATGCAGTCAACAAGATCAAGGCTGCCATACCTAGTTACAGTAATCCTTCTGATGCAGACGGCAAACAGCTTTAAAACTTTATGGCTCATGTATATGTTCCCCAGGAGAGTTTCCCACAGATTTGGAATGTCAACAAAAGTGGCGAGAAATTGTACGAAGGATACATTGCCAAAAGTATCAATGGAGACACCAGTCTGTAGACACCAGTCAAGAAACAGAACAATGCCAGGTTTTTGTCAGGAAACAAGGATCAAACTTTTAAGGTTTGTGACCAATCGGTGTATCTGGAAGAAACAAAAAAACTCTATGGTCAGTTCATGGTTCTAACCAGATTGAACCAGGACATGGATCAGGGAAATGTAGTCTAAAACCACAAGTTAACTCCTAGGGCATTGTTTGCCCCAGGTGGATCTATCCTCCGATGTACTGACATTGCCTGAAAAAGCTGGGGAAAGAAATACACCAAACCCATCAAAATACACAAGCACCAGCGTCTGAGGATCATACTGGTGGAGCAGAAATATCTGAGAGTCCAAAAATTGCCATTGTAAATGGTGCTCTTCTTACAGATGAAAAAGCAACTGAAGACAATCAGCATAATGAAAGATCTTGGCCAGCTCTTCAATGACAGGCTCCTGGTGTTGACAGCAGATTTCAACAAAGTTATTCTAGTCTTTGACACCCACGAAGCTGAGCCGTTGGAACAGAAAACAAGGGAGAGATGACCAGGCAAATAACAATACCAGTTTGCTGATGACTCGAACATCAAATACAAACCAATGACCCGCTTCTTATCTCATGAAAAGATTAAAGAAAAAACGATCCGAATACCTTGCACCAGCAGTACTCAAGAATAACTCAAACTTCCGAAAGCTAGCCATCACTTCAGCATCAGGCCGCACAAGAAGCAATCGCAATATACAGTTTGAAGATAGAAACCATGAGTAGGCTAGGACATTGATGGTCCATATAGCAACAGCTGTATCACAGCGGTTTCCTGGAGCATGGCTGGTCCTCTTCAGCCGAGATATTATTGTCTTGGTTCTAGCTGTTGCACACTACAACAAGTTCGGCAAGCGCACACTGCGATATGTATGCGATGGTTTTAGGTACTTTGGAGATTGAGCCAATCTCAGTTGTGCTGAGACAAGTCAAGGCAGCAGCGTTACCAATATTCCACACATTCACTGAAGCAGACAATGTTGGAAGCATCTTTTCAGTGAGCAAAACCAAGTAGTTTCAACAGAAGATGAAAGTCGTTAGAAGCGTCATCTCGTTACTGATGAAACTGACAGAAGAAGTGAAGGATGCATTGGCCAACCTCATATGCTTGATGTACTGACCAAAGGACATCCGTATATCAAGTATTCCTGACCCGAGATGCCATCTGTTTTACAAACATCTGGTAGAAAGAAGTTGGTTCCCTTGAGGAACATGTGGAATGTGTGTGTGCGTACAAAGTATGATGTGGAGCCAAGCAACCATGATATGGCAACCTCTGTTGGACTCACTCAAACAGAGCAACGATCAGAGTGAACATGGTGAGATATTACCTACCACCCAAAGGTTGTACCTGTCTTATAGGCCATTGCAGAGTTGGTTAGGATTGCTTGATCCAGAAAACATAGGATTAGCCTATTCAATCATTTTTTTAGCTGAATAAAATCCGAGACATAACAAAATTGAAGATTTCCAAACATATAGTTTTTTTTAATGAGCAACATTTCTGTATGAAAATACGTAGTGAACCCGACTTATAATGCAAAATATACGTTTTATGGTAGCCATTTTGAAAATCTGTCATGTCAATCAAGCAGGTATCTATACAAATGCCAGCACTGATTTTTGGATTTTGCATGCTCTGAAGATTCAAAAAACACATAATTTTGCTAATTTCCAAAACCTTTTCATGATAAAACACACTGGACCCGACTATTTTGGGGGCCTACATTCAATGGTTTTATTAATAGCATCTAGATTCTCTGGAATCTTGATGACATTTTTTTTTTTTACTTTGTTTTAGATGTTTCCCAGTGGAAAATGCTAGTGATGCTATAAATAGGATTTATTAGGACCATATTTATTCTTCTATTTTTATACGGCTCCAAATTTCCTTTGTTCAATTATTGACAGTGATGGCAAGTTCTTTCTCTTTTCGCTTATTTTTTGGTCTTTTTTTAATATAGATCACATAGGTTTTTCCTTTTAATAATTTTTAGGGACTTGGGCAAAGAATACCTTTGAGGTAAGACCACACTCGCCTTACTCTGCATGTGTTTTCTAATGTGTGTGATTTTTCTTTAATAAAGACGTTCTCTTTTTCTTCTTCTTCTGTTTGGACCTAGCAGCAGTACTGCCAAATTAACATTTCTTGAAATAAAATCTGATAGGATTACTGGAGATATATGTTTGTAGTTCTCAAAACAACTTGCAAATATTTTTAGCTGGTGACTCAAGCTAAGTGGGAAACTTTAAAAAGAAAGGAAGGGGAAAAGAAAATGGACTTAAGTGATTGTGGTTTTTATGCAAGTTGTCTCTTTGAATTGAAAAAAATTAGTATTTTTGTGTATAGAAAAAAAAAAAGTTGTATGGTTAATTGGACCGGTTGATTATTGGGTCTAAAATTGTTGGTGCCAATGCAGTGCCATTAACAGGAGAATCCACTGTATTTGATTAGCAAACAAGAAAAATCTGTTGATTTTGTTAATGTTCAGTGGTTTATTTATTTATCTTCAGAACATATTTCAAGAATTCTTTATAAAGAAATATGATTCATTTTGAGTATGAAATAATAGTTAGAAAAAAAAGTTTGTGTAAGGGACAAAAATATCCAAATAATAATGATAATATATAAAAAACCTGAACCAAAAAAAACTCCCTATAAACAGCTGCATAGAAATATAGAACCCCCCCAAAATTATTGTCCAACTCCTAATCTAGAGTTGACTTTATTTTTCACCCTGATTAGGGGTGTAAACCAATATGTGAAATTCACATGACTTACAGTGATTTGATCTCACAACCAATTACTTGCTGTAGTCTTAGTATTACCAAAATATTTTCATACACATATGCAAGGGCTTGTTCTATTTCAATTAATGAATACATTCATACAATAAAAATATACATATATATATATATGTATATATATATATATATATATATATATATATATAACTGATAATTGTATCATCGACTGACAGCTGTTTCGTTGTATTACAACTCATCAGTGTGGCTATAGACTATCCAATATCTATTCTAGTACCATAAGGTCGGGTTGAAATCTTTGCTACCCCTGCCCTATGCAGAACTAGTGCCCTACCAAAGAGTGCTCCATTCCAGAGTTGGAAGAGCATTGCATAGTAGCTGTGGTAGACTAGTGCCCTACCTAAGAGTGCTCGACCCTAAAGAACGTTAATTATAATAGTAATTAATAATTGCATCATCCATAGACAGCTGTTTCATTGTATTACAACATATACACATACATATATATATATATATATATATATATATATATATATATATATATATATTATTATTATTATTATTATTGTGTCATCCACAGAGAGCTGTTTTGTTGTATTACAACTCTTCAGTGTGGCTATAGACTATCCATTATCCCATCCAGTACCACAAGGTAGGATCAAAACCTTAGCTTCAGACCCGGAGGCTGGTATCCTCTCTCTACTCCATGGAACTGGATGGTCAGTAAGGTTGAACTTAAGCAATATATTTATTTATCGTATGTATTTTTCATCCACCAGAGTACTCCATTCCATGCTGGAAGAGCATTATATATATATATATATATATATATATATATATGTATATATATATATATATATGTAGTTTTTTAAATTCTATATGTACAATACAAAAGTTGCAGTAATCATCTTCAGACAGAATAGAAGTTGGAGTGAAGTTCGACCCTGCAGCTGCCAACCTTCTTAAAACTAATATAATCTTGTAATTCACTTTTACAAGTTATCAGTAATTTCTTTTAAGAGAGGCAATCACAGGCAATTTCTTGTCTGCAAACGTCATTTAACCTACTGCACTTAACTCACACAACAGATCAATAAAAGATAATATTCTGACTTAAGAGGATTAAAGACACTCAGCTGATATTTACACATAGCTGTACTCATGATGTACATTTGTATGGTCAAGGTAAGGAAACTGTAAAACCTCCAAAATATTATGGTTATAACACTGATCTCCAGAACCTCCCAAGTTAGTGACAGGGAAAAACCAGTTCCATGTTAGAAACCGCCAACTAAAACTGTCACCATAAGTTTCTTTAGTTTTTGAGTTGGTCTGGTTGGCAGGCTGGCTGGCTATGTATTTATACATGTATTGTTCATACTGGCTATACCAATGGAGTTAGAGGGCTGAAAATATAAACAAATCCTCGTCATGTCTAGAAAAAACACTTTTTTTGTTTTTTTAAAAATCCCCCCCCCCCCCGAATTTTCCAATTTTGTAATTGACAAAAGATCTTGGTCACTCGAAAGTTTCTATCGAGTGACTAACCAGACCTGTTATATCTTTACTCTTTCTTTCTCCCTGAGGATTCCATCCTAAGAAAGAAAAAGGGTACCGTAAAAGAACCACCGAAAGGAGTGATCTGCTATCATTGATAAAAACATAGTGCAAGAAGTCAAAACAAGAAAATTTTATCAGCGGAACAGAGAGATTACAAGAAGGCATATCCTTGGATAATAGAATGTCTATAGTTGATAGTGCATTTCTCGAAGACCATGAGAAACTAGAAAGTAAAACAGTAGGAGGACAATCCCTACGCGGGATCAAAATAAAAAGAGGCATCTTCCTGGGAGACTTTCTGTCCTTACTACTATTTATCATAGTGATGATACCATTCAACTAGATCTTACAAAAATGCAAAGGAAGATATAGATTTTAAAAATGAAGAGGAATGGTGAATCACTTCAGGTTTATGGATAATCTCAAAATCTTTGCCAAAAACGAAAAGGACCCGGAGACCCTACAACAAATGGTCAGGATCTTCAGCCAAGACAACAGAGATGAATTTTGAATTGAGAGAGGTGCAATCTTGGTAACAAATAAAGGAGAGAGAGAAACATTAGAAAGACTCTAGCTGCCAAACCAAGAAATTACCAGAGCACTCAACAGGAAATAAACTTATATGTATCTAGGTATTCTGGGAGCCGGAGGCAATAAAAAATAATGAAGGACAAAACTGACAAAGTATACCTCAGAGGAACAAGAAAAATACTAAAATTCAGCCACTGTATCAGGAATCTGGTCAAATGAATAAATACCTTTGCAGTTTCTATTGCAAAATATTCTGGGCCCTTCTCATACTGGACAAGAGTGAATCTCAGAAATCTGGACCACAAGAAAGCTGATGACAATGCCTAAAGCTTTGCACCAGAACAATGATGTTGACAGACTATATATGAAAAGAGGAGAGGGAGAGATAGGACTTATAAACAATGAGGACTGTGTTGACTCTTTGATTAAGGCAGACAAAAGAAACACTTAATTACAACAAGATATAGAAGCTGGAAACCCCAAAACAAGAATCTAAAAATCAGGAGATAAACAACTGTATGGATATTTCTGGAGACAAAATGAAGAAATCAAAGATGAAACAATATGGACATGGTTGTGAAGAAGTCAATTTGGTGCTGATGGTAACCCCAAAAAATACCATAAGAACAAATGAAAGAAGAACCAAGCCGTACGTGAATGGAGCAAATTAACTCCACAAGAGTATAAAAATGGGCATGACTGGTTGGGAAGGATGGTCTATTGGAAACTGCTGTGCAAGCAACTACAATTTGACTATGCAAACCAGTGGTATATTCTCAAAGTACAATCTGTCGCAGAGAATGAAAAACGCAAAACTCTTTAGGTTTTTGAGGTACAAACAGATCTCAAAATCCAGGCCAGAAGACCAAATATAATTATTGTGAACAAGGGAAAAATGTGTTTGCGGATTTTGTTGTTCCAGTAGACATTGAGTAAAATTAAAAGTTGGATAAGTATCTGAACCTTGCCAGAGAACTGAAGAAACACTTGAACAGGTGACAGTTGTGCCAATCATTTCTGGGGCACTGAGAATACTAAAAAAACCTGGAGGAACTGGATATCCAAGGAAGAATCAAGACCATCCAGACAATAGCACTACTAATACAGATAGAATACCGAGGAGACTAGCTGTCCTTTAATTTCTGCCCACTTAACCCGGCTGCTACTACTTGTGTAGAAATTTAATAAGTATAAATCATAAATGATAAAAAGCAAGAATAGCAAAATCTAGTCAGAAAGATAAAAAAAGTAAAAATACATTGCTTGAAAAAATGTTTTTATTGTAAGGATTTTTCATAGATAAAGATAAGTGACTGTGTTCCCGCGTATCTAGATAAACCAGGTTAGTCAAACAAGTATTGTCTTATAACCCAGTTGTCTTGAATTTCACTAAGATAATGTAAGGTAGAATTAGCAAAAGGATGCTAATAAAAAATATGTACATAGAAAATTAGATAGGCATTTATTTGACAAGATATTCAAATTCATGGTCTGATCTTACCTTAAAAAACTATACCCATCCACAAGAAAAGATGTTATTAATGTAGTAAGCTAAGATGGAATTTCTAGTGGGAGAAAGAGTAGCACAATGCGTAGGTGTCCATCCTGGTGAAATGCAGGAGGAGCCAGGTCAAGAGTCACCCCACAGAGCCCAGAACCTCCAAGTGGTGCAGGCTGACCCTTCTGGTATCAAATCTAATAGGTATTGAATCAAATCGCTGGCAACTAACAAGACCATACTGTGGAATCTGTTTGATGATGATGTTGATCAAAATCTGGAGGCAACAGTGAAAAGACAAGCTGAGGGGAAGGTACAAGCTATAACCACCATCATAGTCGTCATTGCTGCTGAACGGTTTGGAGTGGTGGGAAAAAAAAGGCTGTGGAACACCCTACACACCGAAACATAAAGTGGTAAGTATCAGGTAGGAGATGGAGGCATTGAAGATCCAGTACAAGAAAGCAAGAAAGGGGAAGCGCATTGGCTTATCCCAGCTGATGTGTATCCTTCGCAAAATGATCAGGGTCCTCTGCCAATCTTAGGCATCAGAGGCAGTTGCGCGAAAGGGCCTGAAAACAAGCAGCTTTTATCAACAACCCCTTCAAGTTCACTAAGGAGCCACTGGAGGAAAAGCGCAGTGGGAAACTGGTCCACTCACCGGAAGAAATAGATCAATACATAAGGCAGACATACAGTGACTCAGAAAAAGAGCAGGAGTTGGGAGAGTGTAATATCCTAATAAACCTCCCTGAACTGGAAATGCAGTTTGATGAGTCTGAGATGTAGCTGAAGGAAGAGGTTGTCCACAAAGCAAGGGCAAGCTCTGCTATGGGACCGTGTCGTACTTCATACAAAGTTTGCGGAAACTGTCCCAAACTCTTGCTGCATCAGTGAGAAATCCTGAAGAAGGAAAATTCCAGGACAGTGGAGAATGGCTGAGGGGATGTGGATCCCAAAAAAAGAAAACTCCATCCACGTAGAACAGTTTCATGTCATCTCTCTGCTGTGCGTTGAGGCAAAGGTCTTCTTCAGCTCTTTTTCCAAGCGACTGTGCACCTTCCAGGGAAAGAACAACTATACTGACACTTCAGTCTAGAAGGGTGGTGTTACAGGAAAGCCAGGTTGTCTGGAGCATACTGGTGTGGTGACACAACTCATTAGGGAAGTCAGAGAGAACAAAGGCAACCAGATTGTACTGTGGCTCAGCCTGGTAAACACACTTGGCTCCATCCCGCACAACCTGGTGCTGCTTACACTGTCTGAACATCATATCCCTAGCAGGATCCAAGAGCTCATCATTGATTATAATAGCAATTTCAGGATGAGGGCCTCCTCAGGAGCAATATCATTGAGCGACCATAAAGTAGAAATCGGCAGTATTACAGGATATACAATCTCTGCCACACTGTTCTCCCTGATCAAGAACATGATCACCAAGTCTGTTGAACCAGAGGGCAGAGGACCCAGAATAAAATCTACACAAAGGCAACCACAAGTCAGGGCATTTATAGATGACCTCATAGTCACAACAGAATCATCTCAAGGTTGTTGATGGGTTCTGAAGAGATTGGAAATGATGGTGAAGTTGGTGAGAATGCATTTCAAACCAGCCAAATTGAGATCCAGGATGCTGAGAAAGCCCAAGAGGGCAGCGGATGCTGTGCAGGAAGCAGAGGAAAGGCTACGACACAAGAGGGTGGTTGGAGTGGTTACATGAGACCAAGCCAAGCTAGGGTTCTTTCCAATTTCCCAAATAAATACCACAAGAGGGAAGGAGGGGCACCACCTAGTTTAGGAGGTGAAAGCAGTGGTGGAGGAGGTAAGGTTCAGTAAATCAGAGACAATGAAGCAACGGGGAGCTTTGACAAGATGTGAGAGTAGTTGAGAGGCAAGTGACCTGAACTGACCCTTGGAAAGTCACATCAAATTCCTCACCCAGACAGTACCTGTCTAATCTGCACGTATGGGCCAGAGCACAGACCCCAACAAAACCACTGTGCTCTTAGTGAGGAACCCTAAAACATATCCTCAGCCTTTGCACAAGGGTATTTGGAAAAGAACACTACTGCTGAAAACATGACTAAGGCCTGAAGACCATTGCTTGAACCATAAACACAAGAATAAAGTGGGCAAAGAAGTGCCGACCCACCACAAGGATCATTACCTTCGTTAGAGCTGGAGAGCAGTCTAATCCTGCCAAGACTGCAACATCTGCTGGCATCCTGACTTCGGCAAGGGACTAGCTGATGTTAGCTAACCTCAAATGGCAACTGAAGTTTCCCAGCCGCATTGCAACCACCACTCTCCAACATCGTCGTTGTATCTGAGTCTACCAAACAAGCTGTGTTGCTGAATCTTACAGTCCCATTTGAAAGGAAAATCTTCAAGTACTCGAAGCTGATCAACAACTCTCAGCTGGCCGGATGGACAGCCAGTTGAAGATAGATGCTGGAGATTTGTAACTCGTTCTCTTGTCAGAGACTTCAACATTCTGGAAAATTGGAGGAGAAAGGAAAAAGAGAGTCATTTGCAGTATCAATGAAACAGCAGAGAGATCCACAAGATGGTTGTGGCTCAAATGAGGTGAGCCATGGGGTGCAAGTAGCAAGCAGTCTGGACGCATACTGGGGTCTGATCAATCCCAGTGGGGTCACATGAAGGAGGAGGTATGAAGTTGTAAGATCTGAAACACCTGAGGATCCCATCACAGAAGATGTGTCCAGACCGGGGCATCAGTAGATTTCCATCCTTTCAATACAAAGAACTAACTGACAAAAACATGTTCACATAGGTAGGTATTTATAGAGGAAAACAGGGCGCAGTGGATCATGGGATGAAGTGAATCATCATGTTTTTTTTTACGAGAGCGAATACTCAAAAGGACGGTTACTATTTCTTTCTCTTCACAAGTCAACACATCCACCGTATTATTTTGCAAAAGACTTTTCTGCTTGAACACTGCTGTACAGTGTGCGAGCTAAGGGACTCAATTTTAAGCCAAAAGAAATATTCAAAGGTATATTTACTTTCCTCATAGAGCCACACCTATTCAGAATTTTCTTATTATGCTATATGAGATGAAATTAAGATTGTATTAGAGTTATTTCTTGTCCTACCTGCAATCACTGTGCTGACCCTTTAGAAAAATGTAATGTTATCTTTCCCAATGGTTTGTCTGGGGCACAGTGAATCCGGGCTCAGTGGATCACTTCTGGGATTAGGCCACTTCAATTTTTGAATTAAAAATGACCTTGTCAATTCATTTCATGTAGTTCACTAGGGAAACAAAAAGTGCATTTAAATTTTACTTTTGTACCATTCTTTTTCTTTTTCTTCCATTGCTTTTGACTCTGTGTGAATGTGATTCTGCATTTAATGTTTCCTTTAGTGTGCAATGTTTGGGAGATTTTCATGACCACTTTTTGTAACAGTTGACAATTCAACAAATTCTTTAATAAAAGTGTGTCGTCTGTTTCACTCTGAGACTTCTTTGATTCATCCAGTCTTAAGCTGATTCACTGTGAAGTAGGGCTGGGGCACAGTATATCAGAAATGATTTTGATAAAAAAAAAAAGGGGGCCTACCAGCTGCTGAATTTGAGATATATTACTTATCTTCATGTAACCTTTTTCACAGCCAATAGAGTTAATCTTTCTTTATCTTAACCCAAATATATCAATGAAATTAGCTTCTACCGGCAATTATTTTTTTCTGATCCACTATGCCCCGGTCTCCCCTATGTATGTTTTCAGAATCTTATCTATTTATTTATCGCAGATAAATTAGTTGCAATGTACAATTAAGGCAAAATTTCTATCTTTCTCAGAAATTTTCTCATTAAAAATTTGTATACCTATTAAAAACCATCAACCAAAACTGTCACCATAGGTTTCTTTGGTTTTTAAGTGGTTCTGGCTGGCTGGCTGGCTGGCTGGCTGGTAGGTAACCTATGGCGCTAGAGGGCTGAAAATTTTGTTTACTTTTTTTATGTCTTGAAAAAACTTACTCGTTTTTTTTTAATCCCACCCCTATCAAGAGAGTCTATGAGGGTCAATTTACAATGCAATTTCATGATAAATCGATCTCTCAGTTTGGGTACAGTTGCCTTCACGCTTGTTTTGTTTTTTTTTTGAAAATTTGGACTGTTTAGAGATCCAACAAAAGGTGAGTGAAGTAACTCATTCATTGATTATCCCTTTTTCAAATTTGTGAATTGATCACCCCCAACAAAGCATGCTGCCAAAATATGTTGGTCACAAAACAGTTTCAATTGATTGAGTGACTACACCCGGTAATATCTTTTATCATTATCATTTTTGTTATCACTTTTGTCTGTACTCACTGAGTTTTCATTGAGTGGAAAGTGGTGGTTTTACTGAAGATCAAGTGACAGCAAATCTCCTCAATACTCCAGCTCTCACATCAGTTGATTTTAGTAATCCTGTTGTGTTGATGGCTTTGATTCTTCCTTATATATTCCAAAGTCTTTCAATCTCTTCATAAGCCCTACCAGGAATGTTCCAATTATTCCAATAATTATTGGCATAACTGTAATCTTCATCTTGCTCAACTTTCTCAGTTTTTTTGGCAGGTTCGAGATATTTTTCAAATTTTTCATTTTCTTTAATCTTTACTCTGTGGTCTCCAGGAACAGTGAAATCCATTATCTAGAAATGTATAACAATATACAATAGCTGGCTGATAACCTAAATAGCCAGTCTATAGATACATAGTTAGGTATATATATATATATCTAGTGAATAATCAACAGACTCTATTTTGTGAATTATAGTCGGACACTAGAGAAAAACTTCAAATACATGTATTACTTATTAAGCTAAGCAATCTACAAGTATAATATAGTCTCTAAGTTTTCATCCAATGATTCAATCATGAAAAAATTGAGCATATCAAATTCAATGTTTATAAGGTAATAGATTGAGGGTGATCTAGTTTCATAAAAAGACTGAGAATGATAGAATAAAAAAGAAAAATGAAAATCTGAGTCCTATTATACTGCATGGTTTACAAAAGAATGTAACTTTGCCTTTATTAGACCAATAGGACTACTTGAATAAAACCTGTCTGAAATTGGTTCAAAAGGCGATGAGGGGAGATAACTCTGACGAAATTTTTATCATTGTTTGATTTCTCATTTTGATAGTGATATTTAGTAAGCTTTGCTTGATAGGCAAAATCGAGTGAGATAGATTGTACTGCACCAATATTCCAGCTGGAAGGATGTGCTTGATGAAAGTGGCATAGTTCCTACACTCTTGTGATCCAGTGATAAAACAGCCTATTTGCAAAGAAGAAAAATTATTGAAAAAGTTGACTTGACAAAATGTATCCGTTGTGTTTAACAATTAATACATATTATCATAACAATTATAGGACACACACACACACAAATATCTATCAATTTATCTCTCTCTCTCTCTCTCTCTCTCTCTCTCTCTATCTATATATATATATATATATATATATATATATATATATATATGCATGTACATGCACACAAATATATACATACAATGTCTATCAGGAAAGTATTCAGCTGTTTTGAATTTCTTTAGCGATGGTTTAGCCTTGATGTAACTTGGTAGCCAATCAGGGGGACATAACAGCGCATGTGTGAACAAACACTCTCCTGGAGGGTTATTCTGTTGGTACTGAGGTGTCAGCAATTGTGTACAGTGTGACTTTTGCATACACAATGTCTTGTGCAGGTTTTTTGCCAAAATATTGCATTCCCTAGGTCTGTAAGCCGCCCTACTGTCCAGATTTGATTTCTGGCTTTTCCCATTGCTAAAGTGGCCATTGAAAGGGAGGTTTCAGACGGTGGATGAGATTAAGGAGAATGTGATAAGGTAGCTGATGGCAATCTCAAAAGAGAACTTTGTTGTCTGTTTTTCAAAATGCAGGAGATGCTAGGATAATTGTGTGAGGTTCTTAGAGGATAGTTTCAATGGGCACTAAGGTACCATTGCACTAGCTTGGCTTTTTTCTTCTTTAATATCAAATGGCTGATACTTTCCAGACACTCTTCATATATATATATATATATATATATATATATATATACAGACACATGCACAGAAGTTCTGATGCTTGTATGTATGGGTGGATTCCTGTTCTTCATATCTATCACAACAATAAGACACAAAAGTCTATTTGGAAATTTTTTATAGCAAGTGTATTTTGAAGATTTACACATTAATAAGTCAAGTAATGAACACTTGTTTATTTGAATCTAAAACCTGATATTACTTTCTTGAAGATAACTGAAATAGTCTTGTTAGCTACTCAAGTTCTAAGACTATATCTTTTTATGGTTTTCCATCAGTTTTAGTTTTTTTACAGTGGAATGCTGAATTCAATAAGACAAATCAGAAGTTTTCATGGTATAGTACAGTTTATTTTTTATTTGTTTAACACTTTTCCATCAAATTTTCAATTATACATTTTTTTTTTTTACAAATCTTCTCCTAGTTGTTGAAAATCTTCTCCCAGTAAGATCAATTTTTGTTGAATATAATCTCCCTAATTTACAGCGAACATTCACATTTTCATTCACAATAAGTGAAATGATTTTTTTTAGTTATCCATTTGAAAAGAGATATTGAACATCAATTTTCTAATTTTTATCAATACTGATGAAAAAACTTGAATGAGGAGAATGTTGATGATGATAACAATGATGAAGAGATTATTATAATGATAATTAATTTTATTCTGTTATCACTATTAGTCTATGACCCATGATAATAGCTGCCATAAATGTAAAACAACATGCTCGACTGATGGCTGCTACTGATACTATAAGTGTGACAGACATGATAAGAATGGATAGGAAAGAAAAGAAAGTTGGTTAGTATAACAAGAGGAACAAAAGTTGAGTAATTTGATAAGAGATAAGGGAGGAAGATGAGAGTAAAGAATAGCAAGTGAAAGGGGCTGATGGCTGCTACTGACACTTCAAATGCGACAGACACGACTCTTATAACATATATGATTATTATTGTTGTTATCGAATGATTTTTTTAAATTTCAGAATTCATCTGTTGAAAGGGAGGTAAGTGAGTGAGACATGTGCTAGTTCTTCCAAGGGAAGTAACTCTCATAAAATAATTCAAGTGAAATCTATATTTGAAAAAAAAAAAGAATTTTTCTAAAAGAGCATGAAAATGCATAAATCAGTCCATAACAGTGGTAATATAGACATTGAGGGGAATCTAAAAAGTGTTAATTTTTGTCATATCAAATCAACTTTTATTGTATCCAGCGAGGCCTCAAATATTACGAATTCAAATTACACAGAGTTTGATCTAGACAAAATCCAATTTAGCACGCTTTTTTTATGCATAAAAATCAGAATTGTGTGTCTCAATGATTTATCAGTCAGTTTTCTTCTGGCTGTCATCGTGTGATAATGTGATATTTTTGTTTTGTGTAAACTGTCTTTAGTGTGTAATGGAAAAAAAAAATATTTGTGAATCAACAAAAAGCATTTGAGGAAGCAGACATTAATGGAGGAAAAGAGTTTAATAATCCAATGAAGAAGTTCTACATCAAAGATTATGAAAATAGATTTTAAAATATTGAGGCATTAAAAAGAATGATCATGAATGTCTATCCCAACATCAAAAGAAGCATGTAAGTTTCTCTAAATTACAAAAGTATGTACAAAGATTGAAGGAAGAGAAATTGGCACAATTCACCCTGTTTAATCATTCGAAAGAAAACGAGATTGTATGCAATATTGAATGCAAATTTTTCTTTAACTATGTTAACTTCTGAAAGTTGCTTACATTTTTACATTCTTCGGTATAATTATATTTTTTTTTGCATTTTTTAAAATTTTGATTTTCAAAATGAAATTTACCTTATTGCATTGTTAATATGATATAATGAAAAAAATAAAATAAATACATTTCTATGCTCTTTTGGCATTAAATTAGATTGAAATATATTGGAAACTGTTTCTTAGAATTCCTATTGCCATTTCCATTGAGTTGAAATCAAGGACCATATTTCAAATGCTATAGTAAGTTCAAATAGTACACATTCAATTAGTTTGTGTTTTTTTTACAGGATGAATTATTCATGCTATTACTTGCCTATATATGTATGTATGGTTGAGTTTCTTCTTTTTCTTCATCATCAATAGTAGTGGTAGTAGTAGTAGTAGACTTTAGGTTTCAAAGTCCAAGAAAATTTCATGTTTTTTTCTATTCTCTGAGACTGATTTTAACTTGTACATATACCATTAGTTTGCATTGTCAAATCAAAGTAGTTTAAACAATTCCCATTAGATCACCTTTTCCAGCAGTCATATGTATTTTTCATACCCTTTCTGAACCAAATTACGGCATTCACTTATCATATGATTGATGGTCTAATTCCCCATCTCTGCATAGTCTATATTTACGATTCACAGTGTCCTGTCTATATTGTATCATAGCAGCATGTATATTTTTTTTTATTTTCAGAATTGGTATATCTTTGTTTATTGATTCTAACCTTGAAGATTGAATAAAATAGGCAACATTTTCATAATGTTTATTTGTTGTTTTTTTCAAACTTATTTCAAGTAAAGTTTTACACAGTTTATGGAGAAGGTACTGTGAATTATCAAACAAGTCAAAATTAGAAATTTTTCACTGAATAATGTTCTATTGTTGTTGGGTAGACAAGCTCATACTGATGGCAATTAAATCACAACATAATCAACATTATACAAAACGGAAGATAGCCAACATATTCAAAATAGCCAAAGCAAGCATTGAAAATCATTTGCACCAGTGTGTTTATGTTAGTCACTTTAATGTGTGGCTTCCACATAACTTATGCAAAAAAAAAATCCCATATTTTTGTGTTCGATTCACTACTTAAATGTAATGAAAATGTTCCACTCTTAAATCAAATTGTGAAATGAAAAATGGATACTTTAAAATGATATTGAATGCATGAAATTGTGGGGAAAGCAAAATTGATCATCACAAACCAAACTAAAAGTCATTCTTCAGAGAAAAAAAGGTGTTGCTGTGTATGTGGTGCTATAGTAAGGTCTCCCCTACTATGAGCTCTCTCTGCAAAACCCAACGATTGATTCAAACAAGTCTTGCTCCCAACTAGATAAACTGAGGGCAGCAATAAATCAAAAGCATCTAGAATTAATTTATAAAAAGGTGTAATATTCAATCAGGATAACACTAAAAAGCATGTATATTTGGAGACCAGGCAGAATTTGCTACAAATTTGCTGGGAAGTTTTCACTCATTACTTCTTAAAAGATTTCAAAAGGCTCCTAGAGCAGTTCTTTACCAATAGCTCAATATATTCAAAAATGTTCTCCGGATGTTCTCCAGATGAAAGGGATGCAAGTCAAGAGTTCACCCAGAGCTTATTCTATATATTTCAAACTTCCTATTTACACACTGTCATATACTAAGGGTAGTTGTGATCAAAAGCAACTAAGATTAAAATCAAAATGGAAAAAATATCACTCAAAATTCATGGTTGACAGTCTAAAAGAATGAATCAAGATAATATTAATTTTCATGAAGTGGTTTTCATTTTAATAAAGAAAATATGAACTCTGCCAGAATATTGTCAAGGCAAAAGCATACATAGGTATATACACACTTCTGGAAATCAATACATTTCCATGCTAATAAAATCTATAATAATTGAGTGGTACTAACATCAACAACAGAGATGAGAAAATGGTCTAAATATTTTCAGTCTTCTGGTAATGTCATTTGTACATTTAGTCTCTTCAAATGCCAAAAGGAACAAATTTAAACACTGTTCTTTGGAACAATGTAAAGGTTATAGAAGACAAATCATAGACATTGTCATGTGACCAATGCGTTTTTGCAGAATGCCGTGTTGTGGGGGGATCAATTGAAAAATTTGAAAAAAGGGTGATTAATAAGATACTTCTCTAACGTTATGTTTGGCAGTGATCCCTAAAAATTTTCGAGAAACACGTGTGAATGCTGCTGGACACAAACAATAAAAAACCTATTGGATTGGGGGGACTTTCGAAAAATGTTTTTCTCGGTATAAGGAGTAAATGTTCAAAATTTCAGCCCTCTAGCTCCATTGGTGTGGCCTGTACATGTAATACATGCATACAGGAAAAGCTTAACCGGCTTAAAAACTGAAGAAATCTATGTTGAAAGTTTTGGTTGAAGGTTTTTAACATAAGCATACAAAATCTAGAAAAGCTAATTCTCATCAACTTCAGACAATGCAATTTCTTTCTAAGTACTTATATCAAGGATTCATAAAAACTTTACTTCAAACTTTAAATGAAAAGTTCCCACAGGGTTACAAATCAGCCCACACTATATGTTTTGCACAGAAGATTAGAAAAAGAGGCTATTGTTGGTAATCAGGAATAAATACAAGCATTACTGACAGAAAGGACTATGTGTATAGATACTGGTTTACCCCATAATCCGATAGCAGAACTTCCTATAAAAGCTTTTTGTCACACAAAATTACCATTAATTTTTCTATCATTAACAGACCCCCAAAATGATGAGAATGTTATATTAGGCTGAGTCATTGGAATTTAGGGTGGTAGGAAGTGCAGAAGAATGGGATGTAGGAGAGAGTGGTAAATAATGCACTCTACCTCTTTAACAGCTTACTATAAAACTGACGCTGGAAGCTATTATTGCTTTTCGCCTTTTTCTTCGCAACTTTTGAAAAGCAGTGGATACCTGTATATTTGATAAAACTGCAAGGAAAAAGATTTAAGGGGAGCTAACTCCTGTTGATTTTACGTGACCTCCATAACTATTTTTTAGTTCGTTTAATAAAAAAGTGAGTGTTTGAACGTCAAAATACATATAGCACTTAACAGCCCAAAGTAATTAGTTGCTCGCTTTGTGTTTGTACTGAGCTGAATTTGAAGAAGAAAAGGAAAAGAAATATGCCAAAACGAAAACTCAATGAATGATAAAAATATCTCATAACTGCAGCTTCTTCACCATTTTACCATTGTTCAATCAGCGTGACAAGCATACACGCCCAAGTGACATAGAACTAGCATAACCCAAGAATCAAGGAAAGGCTTTACTGCCAAGTTACCATGGTAATCTAGTTGACATCATCACAGCATATAATTTGTGCATCCTACAAGGCAGTATTATGGGAGATAGTGGCATTTTTTGCCTGGCCATCTCTTATTTACTGCTGGAATCTGTTATTTCAATCTGCAGAGGTGTAATAATGATATAAAAAGATTTTCAAAAAGTGCTCAACTGGAAGCTAAAAAAATTAAGGTTCAAACTTTGCCACAAAATAGGAAAGCTTCATTCTTGTAAGCTCGATTTTTTTCAAAGTCTTAAAAAATGTTGGGTTGATTAGTTTCATCACCACAAACTAACATAACCTGAATTTGAGCCTTCTCTATAGGGACCTGTCAAATGCTTATGAGTCTGCTACCAAGATACAAGTGTATATTCAGTGAAATGATTAAATAATAACAGATACTGCACTTTGATCACAACGACAATTTTTAGATTAGCCTGCATATTTAACTACCTTTCTCTTCATTCCGCTACCTTCCTACCCTATCATTGAACTACTTAATCTTCTTTCCTGACCTCTCCCTTCCTACCAACTCTGTCACACTTATAGTTATCATAGCAGCCATATCAGCCAAGCCTGTTGTTGTACATGTATGATAACCCTCAGGGAAGCTATGAGTCATGGACTAGTAAAGATAAGAAGAGAATAAACAACGTGACAAACTAAAACAGAAGCTGTTTCAGTTTTTATCTGTTATCCTAATTATACAACAACATTGGGCTACCATGGCCTTAAGGAAAGGAGAGACATGGTGATTCCCAATATATATTAACAGTAATGCACTGTAGTCCTTTTCTTTTTCATCAAGGAAATGAAAACCAGCTAAATACATCTCAATTATAACACTTCATTGTCCGTAGAAAGAGGAGTATCAGAGCATTACCACATGTCAGTGGTAATTAGTAGTACTACTGAGAGGGGTGTCTTTATTCTTTGTAGCCTTGCGTAAGATTAAAATAATCTTCAAGCTAGAATCAAAGTGTAGTATCTGTTTGCAGTACATACGTTGATGGCCTTGCATCGGTGAAATGACGTGGCTGATGATGGCTTACTGAGGCCCGGTAATGCTAAGTGCAAGATGCCTAAGATTTATCCAGTGACCTCAAAACATAACTTGTCCCAGTCTTTGGGGAGCACTATCTACTGTGGCAGCACCATCCCATCCCACTAAAAGAGATGGGTCGGGCACGCCCTGATGCCTTTGCAACTCTAGTTGCTGGGACTGGAGCAATTATTGCAGTGGCCCCGTAACTGGAATCCCATATTAAAAACGACCTTGTGTCACATCTTGCTCTTCTGGGGAAGTGAGTAAATACAGATCAAAGTGTAGCATCTGTTCACTGACTAAATACATGTTCCACAGAAGTGTTGCAGATTTACAAGCACTATAGAGCCCCTACAGAGAAGATTCAAAATCATGTTGGGTAAAGATGTGTCAGTAAACTGAATCATTCAAAATGGTGCTTCATAACTTGGTAGCTTGAATTCTGTCATGGAACTGACTGCAAGTGTCAATGTATGCAGAGAAATTTTAAACCAAACTCATCCTGATAATGAATACTGTCAAATTACCGTGAACTTTGACCTTAAACTTGAGCATTTTCTTCTACTACAAATGTATCAACATGAAGATAACAAACAAAAAAATATGAAAATCAATTATTAATAATTCAAATATTTTTATATTTTTTCACTATTTTCCAGACATTTTTTAGAGTTCAAATCCAACATCGGCAGAGGTAAGTATATATCCCACGTGAAGAAAAAAATATACGAGGTTTCATATGTTGTGTAGGGCTACGATAACTGGATGGAAGGGTGGATATAATTTTCATAAACCATGAAGAAAGATTTATGATTTTAATGTTTTATCCATTTTTATTACATATTACAGTGGACCAGACCCACATCTTTTTTGTGCAAAACCACAATCAAAGAAGATTTTTTTGAATACCCAAATTTAGAAATTTTATAGATTAAAAACCCTGATAGTCCCAAGTAATCATAAAGATACCTTAAAAACAGAATTCATCATTAATCACTGCTACCCATAACAGGTCGGTTCAAACACTGTTGCTGGGTTTAGTTATTTGTATGTTTTGACTTTTGGAATTCACCCAGCCCTTACTGTTCAGAATGAAAATTTGCGCACACATAACCCTCAATGATTAGGGAAAATGTTTTTTATTCGTGTTTTAAAATTCCTTTTGAAAATAGGTTTTTAAGGGGGGGGGTAATCATGCAATGTAGGTTTTTGCTAAGTTGGTGACTAGTTTCAAGCCACTTGTTTTCTGAAAATCAGACCATTTTCAGTGTTCGCAGCCCAACAAAAGGCGAGAGAAGTAACTTATTCATTGATAGCCCTTCTCCCAACTTTTTAATTGATCACTCCCAACACAGCATGTATGGGTGGTGGTGATTCATGATTTCCCTTGGAGTGCTAGTTTTGTTTTTGCATCTAACATAACTAAGATGTCTTTCATCTTATCTAATCTTATAACAATTGAAGAAATCTTCTGATGTTTTTATCCATCACTATTGCTCAACAACTGGCCATTGTATAGGGTTGACATTGACTAGATATAACCGTCAGTAAACAAGGCAGGGCAGGGTTGAGTTATAAGTTTTTTGGATCAGTGGGTCTTGAAAAATCGAATGAAAATGAATAAAACATCTAAATTGTTTATCTTCCATCAAGATTTATATGAATTATCTCCCTTGATGTCTATTGAAGAGGAGTAACCAAAATACTTCGAAGCTATAGTTCCATATGACAGATGGAATATTATTTCACATGACTATTATGGCAGGCTGCTCCACAAACTGTAAAGTCCTGCCCTTTCCAAACATGCACCTTTAGAACAGGCACTGCCTTAGTTCTTTATAAAATTTCTATCCATTGGATCCGTGGGAAATTCATTTGATTGTTTGTTTTACTTTACTCTTAGGCCAGTTCCGTTGCTAAAATGCTATGACTCAAATGTAACTGAAAATGCTGGATCGCATTACTTTATTGTTTAAGATAATTGAAAGTTAGTTCTCTTTTTGACATATTTATGTGTAAAAATAGATTTTCAATTTGGACCCCCACTTGCTCAAATCCTTGATCTGCAATCAGTAAATGGTCTGATCATTTGAAACTGAGTAAAAAGGAGGGTATACCACCAATGCATCCTCCCAATAGTCACCTATGGAAACTGAAACATAAAACCTGACCAAAAGACTGACCTACAAACTGAGAACCATGCAACATGCACATGAAAAAATCATGCTCAACCTCATGTGGAGAGATCATAAGGCAGCACAACAGGGAGGAAACAGGAGTCCAAGACATCATAGAATCCATTAGAAAACTCAAACGACAAAGGGTTGGTCCTATTGCAAGAATGGCAGTCAACCGATGGACATCATGACTCACAATGTGGATCCCTAGAGATCACATGTGCAACTGAGGCCGGTAGAATACAAGATGGAGAGACAAACTAGACAAATTCAGAGATTATTGGCTTCACGACACCCATGATAGAGAGGTGTTGCGAATCCTGGGAAAGGTTTATGTCCAACTATTTCTTGGTGCAATTTAAAAAAAAAAAAATTTTTTTTCTAGACATAATAGGCAGTGATGGTTTAAATTTTTCTGCCCTCTAGCTCCATTGGCATGACCTGTGCATGTGCAGTCAGACCAGCCTGAAAACTGAAAAAATTCATGATGTCAGTTTTCGTTGATGGTTATACTTATGTGTAGGAGATGCAGTATTGACCTAACTATGAACAGCAGGAAAAATGGGATTGGTAAACCAAGTTCAAAGTCCCCCTGAGGTAGTTTGAGATCACTTTGCACTAACTTCCTTGGGAAAGGTATGAATCCATCTCCCATACCCCAACTTTAGCAAATAACATAGTAGACAGCCTGGCGAGGCAGTCGATTTAAGAAAAGGCAAATCAGACAAAAAAGCTACACCTTGGCAGTCACCTTGGTTGTCTTGACTTGCTGAACTACTGAGGAAGGGCACAAGCCTAGAGAATGAATTCAGTGTAAGCTGATCTCCACTCTAAACAACTAGTGCAAGTAAAAGGATTGAAAGACCATTGTCTCCTGATCCTCTCAAGCGAGGAGTAAGTCTACAACCAGTTGTGTATAAGTTAACCATTGATTTTTTGCAGAGAAATCATTAATATATAGCCTTTCATATGACAACTATTTTTTAAGGCAAATAGAACAATAAATTATCCCCACAAAGTACCATATTTTTGGCTATTCAAAGTTTGTTATTATCAGTTACCAGGTATAGGTGGATCCTATAGTGAGTGGGAGAGAGTTGTAATTCTTGCTGGGTTCTATATTGCAATGAGAGTGTGTAGTTGTTGAGGGCAAAGGATTTTGTATCCACGTGTTTTGTTTATGGGGGCTATATTTAAGGTTTATTATCTGAAGCTAATACTTATTTATTTTCATAATTAATTTTAACTAAAAATAAAGGACCTGCTACACTATGATGAGGCAGGAGGTTAGCTCTGACAATAGTGCCAACACCCAATGGCTATCAGTGCATCGTGTATTGATGTCAATAATAACATGAAGATGTAAATCAAAATATCAAGTTTGAAAGTATCGGAAGGGTTTTAATTATCAATGGCTACTGTGACACCATATTTGATATGAAAAGTTGGCCTTGTGCTAAAACTGCAGAAAGTTCACTAACCATAAATTGATATATCTCTGAATTTTTGAGATGAGGTATTATTATCATTTCTATTATTATTCGGACTATCCTCATCTTGGTTGTTTTTCATACGTTTTGGCCATTATACTCTACGGCCTTCATCAGGTATCATCTGGTAATAATGATAATAGAAATAATAAATTGATATGCTTTATATACTGAATGCAACAAAGTACTTTTCATTACTAATTGAGAAATATGTCACTAGTGTCTACTGGTAGTAACAGGTGAATATTTTTTTCTATTTCTGAAAGTACCAGTTCCATCTAGCCTTTACTTTTTGTATTAATTTCAACTTGACAAAACTATTGACCATGCTCTCCAATTTTTGGCGTAAACATTTGGTCATAAAAACTCAACTTGCTCACAGTATATATAGCATTTATATTGTATTCAGATACAGGAAATACAACTTATAAATAGTCATGTGTACATTTATAATTTCTACCTCATTACTTCGTTTGGAAGACAAATTATCTGTCAGGTTGAACAGGGAAGTTCTGCCTACTTGCATGTTAGTAAAAAATCTTGAGTCACACCTACCTGTTAGGTATGATACCTGAGAGTTGTATTCAATAATATCATTAACCAAAAGGCAAAAAAATTGTTGGAATTTAACCTCAGGGTCAGAAATAACCTCATCTCTATGTCATTGAAGATAACTAATTCTTTGGTTTGGTCTGGCCAAAGCTGATCCTATTTCAGAAAATATGTCTAAAATAGTCACTTTAATCAGGAATTAAGGAAAATAGATACTTAGGCTATGCCCTCATTTTGTGGTGAGTGTAGAAGTGTGGGAATGATGGTGGGTGCCGATAAGAAATATATGTTCACATACAAAGAAATATGGCTCCTACAGCTTTAAAATGCTCTCATTATTGTCTTAAAGAATATCTTTTTAAGTGAAATATGAATGATACAGATTTGAAATAAAAGAAAATCTGATAATGTAGGAATACATGTCTATGGATAGATAGATATTATTTCTACTTGTCTATAGAGGATTATAAATAATTATAATAGATCAGCAGACACTTTGATGCTAGATACCACTCCATTGGCTCAGACTTGAACAAAAACTGTTCGTCTATCACAGTTCAGCCACAACAAATTACAGCAAATCAAGATCTTCCAGAATAATGATATTAACAATAAAGATATTCCTTAAATTTCATACTTTGATTGTTTTTGTATTCATTTTGCTTTGTCAAAGCTATTTTTTGTTCAAAGAGTGTATAGCATTTTTTGGAATCCTGAAAAAAAAAAATTTAATTTATATTCAGAGAAAAATTAATCAAGTTCTGAAACCCTAATGTGAAAGTCAATTTTAACAACAATAAAAGATACACAGATAAAGAAGAAATCAAGTGAAGAATCACACTAGGATGGCAAGCCTTTGGCAGAGCTAGCTCAACCTTCAAAAATAAGAAGATCCCATTGATCCTAAAGAGAAGGGTGTATAACCAATGCATCCTCCCAATAGTCACTTATGGAGCTGAAACATGGAACCTAACCAAGAAACAGACCCGTAAATTGAGAACCATGCAACGTGCACATGAAAGAATAATGCTAGGCTTCACATGGAGAGACCACAAAACAGCACAGTACATCCGAGAAAAGACAATAATTAGGGACATCATAGAATCCATAAAAAATCTCAAATGGCGGTGGGCTGGCCATGTTGCAAGAATGGCAGACAATCGATGGACATTGCGACTCACAACATGGATCCCCCGAGACCACATGCACAACCGAGGCCGGCAAAATGTTAGATGGAGAGACGAGCTAGACAAGTTCAGGAAGTACTGGCTCCGTGACCCCCATGATAGGGAAGTGTGGCAAATCCTGGGGAAGGTCTATGTCCAATGACGGACGTTAAAAGACTGATGATGATGATGAGATAAATAAATAAAAATAAAACATTGTATGGATTTAGTTGGCTAGCAGGAATCGTTTTTGAGTTTGTGTTATAAATACGAACAGGACCTACAGAAATTCCACCGAGCATCTTTGCTACTTAAGAAAAGATTGTAAAAAAAATGATATATTTCAAGGACACAGAAAAATGTAAATAGGGGCTTGTACGTTTGAAAATCTTTGTATACTTGATAAACAAACAACTTTAACATTTACAGGAACTCAATGAACCATAGTATTCCTTGTAAAAATATTACTTTTTTTTGTCTTATTGTTCTTTGGATATCAATTCGACCCTTGCATTTCACAATGCCCAAGCTACAGAAAAAAAGTAACATGGTTAAATACTAATTACTGCAAGTATATTATAACCTTATCAAAATTTTTGATCTTTCTCATTGCTTAATGATCTATACACAATCTCTTATCCCTGATTCTGAAAACTGAAAATGTTTGAAAAACCGTGGATGTCAATGTGCATCAAAGCTTGTGTTTGGTGCCAAACATGACCCAATGCAACCCATACTTGACTAAGGTCATCTCCTTTACTTCCACTGAGCAAAAGTTATGATTTCAAGATGGTCTTGGCTCAACTCATGCCACAAAATTGTGCTTAAATGCTCCTACTAGTCACACTTTGGCTCACAAATATTTAATCATTTTCTTGTGATTTTTTCTCTATTTCGAAGACTATTCTCCTAGGGGTATCAGTGAGATGCAGAAGAGGAAGCACCCGTCATCATCAATACGGTACCTGTTTCACCATTCTAAAGTTTGAAAAATTCCAAATTCTGGCCCCCAGGGTTCCAGATAAGAGATTGTGTACCTGTATGGTATACAGTTTTCCATGCCTTATTCAGACAAGAATAAAGTAGGAAAATGTTGGAAAATCTGCATACTTCCAGAGAGAAAATCTTCTGGTCGGAAACTAAAAGCATTATGCCTACCATAGGTAGGCACAAGTCATTAATGGATCCAAGGGATGTTTTACAGAAGTAAAGGAAGCATTTTGTGTAGTTTAGGTACATAGATATGAATGAACAAGCATATTGATCTATTATCAGTGTTAAAGTCCAACAAGTGAGGGAGAGTAATAATAATGAGTCCTGAGTAGCAAGAAGGTTGCTTGTACTAGCTAGCGATAATGTCCTCCATGTGTGCGTGAGTTACTGCCACATGTATGTAATGTCACAAAGAAGTTGAGGAAGAAGAAGGAAGTCATTGTAATAGTTCTTTTGTTAGAACCAAGAGTTTTATATATTTTATTTGAATATGGATGCAGATATCAAGCAGAGAGTTCATAGTTGAAATGAAAACAAATGCAAATGTTTAGACAAACAATAAACACACATTTAATGATTTGGCAAATAAGACATTTATAAACAGTACAATCAATGTTGAAAAGGAAACATATGAATATTTAGATGTTCATATTAGACCAGGATGATGGCTAAATAATCAAAGAATGAAATTAATCATTTATCTGGTGTACAAGAAGGAATTTGTTATTAGTCTAACTAGTAAGAATAGAAAAGGAGATGAGAAGATTTGGTGCTCAATTAAAGAGGAAGGAACTTTGTTATATCTAGTCACTGTCATGGAGGTTAATGATGCAGAGGTACTGATATGGTTTGTATTCATGAGGTTTGGCCATTTTGAAAACCAAAGAGTAATAGGGAAATCAATGTAATGTCAAAAACCAAATTGATGAGGCAATGTGACTGACCTGAATTTATGATCACCAAAAGTAAACTTGGGGGCCAATCTCAGAAGTGGAAAAACACCCAACAGAAAGACTAAAATCACAGAAAACACATGAAGGTTTTAACCCATGTATGTTTCCTGAAACAAGAAGGATTAAGGTATGGAAGATGATAGAAGGGAACCAATTGGGAGCCAGAGCTTAAATAGGCAATGATTACTGGGAGTTTGTGTTTTTATTGACTGGAGCTAAAACAAGCCACATCATGAACCATGTGGCTAGCTTCAAGTTTTGTATCTAAAGCTATATACTTATTCGTATTCATATTTGTGTCAATTTTGGCTGGAAATATAACAGGGTCACAACAATATGAATAAGCAAAGGGGCTTGCCTTGTGGCTGAGATCATTGCATATTTTCTATCAGTACTAAGTAATGGTGTTTGAGCTCAGATAAAAACCAGGGATTTGAATGCTGATTTTCAAAGCAGGCAGTCTCTCCCCTCTCAATAGATTGGCTTAACATAATCTTCTAACTCTCATTTCCCTCCATTAGGCCTTGCACAACACTGAGCTAAGCTATACTAATATACACATGACAAATTAAAAGACAGCACGCTAGCTAAATGAACTATACTATCCTCTCAAGATTCAAAAAGGAGATTTTTATGAGGCTGTTAGAAGTAATACATTTGGATGAACCAGTAACCTCAGAAGAGAAGTGGGTTTTGCATCTGATGACTAACAGAAGTGCGTTTAATGAATCCAACCCTTGAAATGTATGAAAGTTCAAGAACTACAAGTCTCACCACGATTGGTACCACCTCGCAATTCATGACTCATCGGAAGTACTGGAGAATGAAGTCTTCTTTTTGATAACTGAAGTCTGCTTTGCATTGGTCAAGATAGGTCAAGTTACAATGAGTTTGTAAGCATTGTAGTAGTCAGTAATTGACAGGGTTAGTGTTTGGGGTAGCCTAAGCAAAGTGGAAAAAACAAACCTGGGCCACAACGGTAGGTTATGGGGTTATGGACAAAGATAGCTATAGCTAATTTAATTCAAGAAATCCTGGATATCACTGAGAAGAAATACAGCAAGCAATTAATAAATAGAAAAGAATGGATAGGAGAGGAAGTTGAAATGATTCAAGTTTTTATCACCAGTGAAGAATAGCAATCCTATGATATTCAATGATATTTGGATATATAAACTTTTTATTTGGCCTAGCTATTCAGTGTTTGACTAAAGAATCCAAATGATCTAATAAAAATCAAGATTTTCATTTCCTGTTCTTTCAATCTGTCATCATCAGCATACTTTCAAGTGACATGTTTGTCATTTTATTCATAGGATATCTGTCAAAAACTAGTAAAATATCAATCCTATACTACTTCAATGACCCAAGTAGCAACAATAGCCTGGATAACACTAACCAGCCCAGCCCAGCCCAGCTCTTATTGGTTTACTATTTCCTAGGTATGACTCACAAAAAACAATATGTTTTTTTTTTTTAATGATTTTCGTTTCTTTGGGCATGTATTTGATTAAAAAAAAAACTCTAAAAACTCTGCTTGCGATAAACTTGTCAAATGTTTCTGATTTGTTTAAATAAAGGTTGAATAAAAGCCATTTGAATGACAACATTTATTCCCAATCTCTTTACTTCCAATCATTATTCAAAAACTCATCTTTCATTAATAAACTATAGACAAGTAATTAATTGTCAGTAGTAGCTTGGTGGTTAGAGTATTCAATTGAGATTCACAAGGTCTATACTTCAATTTTTAGTACACCAACACCATATTAACAAAATTGATACATTCCACATTTTTATTTTGCAATCACAAACTTTATCAGAGGATGGTAAAGCATAGTTTCTTATCCAAATAATATCTTTCAATTACTGAAAGAAATATACACTTATTTGAAATACAGTGGACCAGCATATATACAAAAATCCTTTTGAGAATATCATATGATTATAAGTTGCGTTATATTATATAAAAACTCATATTTGAAATGATCACGTTTTTACATGATGAGTTTACCATTTGGCCAAGATAACATAAATAGAATAAGCAATAAAAGAAATGGTACACTCACTGTTTAATAACATGCGATTATTTAAAATAAGAGTTTCTGGGTAATATAACGCAAATCATAATCATACTGTTGGATCATATATCCATTTCTTATTAACAGAATGTTATAAGCAGTGCCATCAAAAAATATGCAAACTCTCTTTAGTTTATGCAACAAGTAAAGAAAAAATTTGGTATTTCTGGCTCTGGATATTTTCATTGTTTCATAAAAAAAAGGTATCAAGGATTAACTGCTTTACCTTCTTCTTGCAAACCTTTAATTATTCCCTACAAGAATTCAAAACTATTATCACAGATTTTTAAACTTTCATAATTCATCCAAAATTCAGATTGTTTTCAGAAAATCCCTCCAAAGCATGAGTTATTTCACTGAGGCTTTCAGATATGATCTCTGTTCTTGAAACTGGTTGTGGAGGAGTCTCTTCTTTGATATCTGAACTAGACACTTGAAGTTCTGTTAACTCCTCAAGGTCTTCATAGAAGTTTGTATTATCAACATGCAATAAATTTTTTTTAAAATTGTGATTTTGGCTGTCAAGTTACTGTAATATCAAGCTTTTTTATAACAATGTTTTGTTCACAGGGAAAACATAAAATGAGGTATTGGTGTATACTAAATACACTTCAATGCCGGCATCTACCATCGAACAAATGTTGACAATCTTACACCTGGTCTATGGTTGTAGCCCTATGACAAACTGCACAAAATCTAGCACACTGAGAACTACATTTGACTGAAAATAAAGAGGATTACTGTTACACTTCAAATAGTCTTTTTAGAAACTTCTGGGAGAAGCATACTGTGTTTAGTTCAGTTGTTAAATGTTGGACTCAAGGTCACAAGGTTCAGTTTTAAACTATTTTCTTGTGTCCGCCATTTTGTAATTTGCATTTTTCTATTGCAAGAAATTTATAGGTTTGACCTAAGTCTTACCAGGTTTACAGTCTCAATTCTTTCTTCATAAAATTTTCCATCGTTTTGTGTTTACACAAGGGTAGATTTGTACTCTGCGGTTGTCCAGTAGTTACAGTGCTTGACTTGAAACACAACAGTTTATAGTTCACTTTATTTATCTTTCTTTACAGAACTTTTCAATGCACCTTGTTCAATTTGATAATCCTATTGTAGGGATCTACTTTGTTAACTGAGACAGCCACAGATGAATTCTGAGGTAGGCATCATAAAAATTTTCCCTTCATGGGTCTACTTTTTTTTTTGTACTTCTCAGAAGTCACTAGTCTAAAGTAAGCTGGGTTTTTAGTCGAATATATCTAGTACTTCATGGGAGTGTTTTCTAATTTTATTAGCGATTATCTGCTGGGTTCTGTAAATTTACTATCAGTGCACTCTTTCTTTAAAAGAACATTAAACAAAATAACAATCTACACCAGCCTTTCTCAACCTTTTTAGACCTGAAGAACCTTTGAAATAACTTTCATATCTCAGGGGACCCCTACATAAAAATATTACATGTACCACTATGTTGTGCATTTGCTGTACAGTTGTGTTCAAAAATTTACTCATATCATAATCTAGAAGTAATTATCAGTATTCTGAAGTTTACAAGAAGATGATTTTCTAGATATTTGTTCGTTTTGGTGAACATCCTGAGATACTGTATTCTTTCAGCCTCATTCACCAAAAGGACATTAAATGGAGTCAGTTTCTTTGAAAAAAATATTGATGAGCTTAGTTTACCTTTTGACAAAATTAATGTTTTTCATAAACTTTATATATTAAGAGAATTGAAAATTTTTACTTAAAAAAACATGAGTTGATAATGATTGCTCCCAGTATCAAATGTCATCAAGACTGGGGACCCTACACACTTTTTCATTAGCAGCAAATGCTATTGTGCTGCAGTCACATTTACATCATATAAAAAAAATCAAATTGAGCGATTTCATACATGAGTGATATTTTTGCAAAACACCCAACAACCTCTTGCAAAATCCCAGTTGAGAAAGCCTGGTCTACATTGACCATGAAGGGAGATATTTACACAATAAGATTCCAAGCTGTAAGAAGAAAACATTCACTTGAAATCGATTGCTGTTTCTTAGTTTTATTAATTTTAACTGGATCCATTAATACTAGCTCATCAGGTTCTAATAGCCCTTCAGTAATTGTATATAATAATTGCTTAGTTCAGTTATTGTTTGATGTATTCTCAATCTGATGATAGAATTGATAAATGTAGTGTTGCTCTTACCATTGAACTAAACACCCACTGGTTATCTGTTTAGCTCAGTGGTAAGAGCAATGCCAAGTTGAAGCTGCTACCCTATCAGTCGCAGGTTTGATTGATCATTTCCTTTAATTGTTTATTCTACTTATATAAGAATCTGTTTAACTTAATGGTATGAGCAATGCCATGTTGAAGTGGCTACCCTATTGGTTGCAGGTTCAATTCCTGCAGCAGCTCCATTTTCTTAAATTATTTATTCTATTTACGTCATCCAGGCCAAGTGATACGTTAACTGTGTAATGATGGGAGATCATTTCAAATAAAAGTTTTTACATGATATAATGCATTTTATAATCAGACATATATATATATATGTATATATACATATATATATACATACGCATACATACATATATATACATCACGTGTTGAATTGCTAGGTTGAAAATGAATGTACAAGCAAACTTGGTGCAAAAGTGACACTGTCAAACCTATTTCAGCCAATTGCACATTTGTGTCTATAAGGTGCCAATCACATAATATAAACAACATCTAAACATGCACCCAAGGTTGACGTGTCACCTCGTGTGATACAGCAAAAACAAACCCAAAGATATAAACAACAAACCTTAACTGCTGATTCTGCAAGAACTACACAAATGATAAGTGATCTATACAGACATTTAGCAAAATCACAGAAGTTTCCATGCAAAGTTAACAAGATACTTGTCTAATCCTGGTTGTTTCACTTCGCTGATATCGACTGGATATTGAAATTGGCATGAAATGCATCGTCCATTTTCCTTGATGGGGGAAGGTGCCTGGACCAATCAGAACAGCCAAAACAATCTTTTCTTTTTCATAAATACTCTACAATTAGGCGGGTTTCACAACATCTAAAAGTGGTTTCATAAGAGCAACTTTACTTGCAAGTCTAGAAGAGAATTATGCGACCTGGCAATTGACCAGTCATCAAAGGTGATGAAGGAGCCATTGGATCAGAAGAAAACCTAGTGAGCTGTCTAGTAGATGTATAAAAGGCTGTGTCAGCTGTGAAAGATGCAAACAAGGGCAGAATACATCATGAGCGGACACTGTGTGTCCGGAGATCTTTCTTTGAGAAGGTGAAAACACTCTCAGTAGAGTTACAGGCAACCCATTCCAAGAAGAGTCAGCCAACTTATTAGCACTAGACATGCAAGAAATTTCAGGCCCAGCTCTTGCTTGTACACATCATCAGTGGGGCAAAGAGCATTTCCAGTCATTCATGAAGGGGCTACAGAATGAAGATTAAGAAGAGAGCTGGAGTCAGTTCTAAGGTGTTGAGGGATGACTGTCAGATGTTTTCAGGATTCTTTATCTCATGATAGTACAGGCATTGTGACTTGCAAGAATTCTTCAAACATGAGAACCAGTCATCTCCTGCATCTCTCAGTGACAGTGGCAAGCTTTATACCTCATAAGTAACAGCATACTAAAATTCTTCAAGCAGAACTGAACATTCCTGACAGAAAACCAATTAGTGAAGCAGTCATCCTAAATGGCTCAGCACTGACAAACGCTCTAAATCCACACACTTAGAAAATTGAAGAATACGCTAGTATGACATAATCCAGAGGGTGGAAACCTAGATTGCCAAGTACAAAAAAGGTGGACATAGTGCATGATGATGAAGTCAAGCCTGATATCTGAAGCAAGAACAGAAAGGGGACAAAGGATGAGAGAAAGAGGAACAGAAACTGATCACCCCAAACAACTAGAGAAGCCTTCTTCAAGATGACTGCAACGAGACTGAGCTGTTTAACTTTCTTGCAAAGAATGTATGAAGCCGAGACAATAAGCATGCCCATTGTTACAAAAGAAGATGCCATCCCTGGCTGCTGTGTCTCCGTGATGAAGAAACTGACTCGGGGATAATGAAGAGATTCATTGTACTCGTGTATGACAGATCAAGCGTGGCCACTGATGTTAATGAAGCAAGATTGGATTAATTAGCCCACAGACAGAGGCTGTACAACTCGATACCACTGACACAGGCAGTTCTCAGAGAACATGCCAAACATCCTGCTTATTAGGCTGGGATCATCTAGGGCCAGACTACCATCTCAGGACCAGACACCACCAGTACGGCTGACTGGAGGTGGATGCAGAAAGAACATCTCAGGACCAGACACCAGCAGTACGGCTGACTCAAGGTGAATGCAGAGAGAAGAAATATGTTGGTCTACATAAGCCCCACTTGCAGCCAATTGTCAGGAACCGACAGAGTGTTCCTGTAAAAAAATTTGCAACTAGAAATACAAGTGCATAAACTCAAGGCTCTTGTACACACCACACTACATCTGCATATATGAGCAATAGTGGCTAGAGAAATATTCAAATAATAAAATACAGTTATATTAGTATCCTTTTCGTGCTTTTCCAGTAAAATAATATAAGCAATATTTTTTGTTACTTTTCCGTTTCTAATTTCATATTACTACAATTATTATACTAGTGTTAAACACGAAAAGAACATTCC